>RJWT010002598.1:0-40173 GCA_004365215.1 Cuniculus paca | reverse complement strand
TAAATGATGAGAAGGAAGAATAAGAAAAATATAAAGATCTCCACGTGGGGAAAAAAAAAAAATCTCCAGAAGTGAATACAATAGGAACAGGGCTGGGAATGTATTAACACGGTCCGTGCTGAGGAGGGAGGGGCACAGGAAAGAGGAGAGGCTGCTCTTGTTCAGATACAGTGCGGGCTGAGATCAGAAAAGGAAAGGACTGCTACCCACTGGGTCCTGTAGCTGCGGCTAAGATTAAAATCTTGGGCTTCAGAAACTTGGAAAAAGCGACCTAGCTGTTAATTCTAGTGATACTGATATAGAAAAAAAAGGCCCACCTATCTTTCATACCTCTTCTATTTTCATTTTCCCCACTACAATAATTTTTAATGCAACCATCCAGGGCAAATAAGAAAAAAATCTTTTTCGTACTCAGGACTGTGCTATTCTGTTATCTTTTACTTATATTTTCCTTACTATAGTTTACCAAGATTAGAGACAATGGATACCAAGATTTTGGTGTATTGCAGACAACTTAAGGAAACTTAATAGTTATTTTATGCGTTCTCAAAATTCAAAATCACCAAAAAGTAGTGACTAAAACTAAAAATAGAATCAAGCTTTGTATTATTAGATGTGAATCTGTTCTAGAGGATGTGTCAGTTTGCTCGAGTTACACTTACCTCACTCCCAAACATTGAGAAGATAAAATTGTTAATTGTTTTTCTCATTTGTCTCAGTGGGTCTTAGGCAGAAAGAATACTCATTCTTGTTAAAATACACAGAGGCTAACAAAACCTAGTCAAGATCCATCCAGAGTGCGCAAGTATATGCCTCATAATGGCACATGTTACCTTTGGTCTTTTTGAGACAGGGTTTCACTATGCAGTTCAGGCTGGTCTTGGGCTCACTTTGTAGCCCAGGCTGGTCTCAAACTCCCAACAATCCTCCTGCCTCAGCCTCCCAAGTGCTGGGATTACAGGCATGTGCCACCACACCCGGCTCAGGGCATGTTAGCTTTACTGACTTCATTTGTCATTATAGTTAGTCATGGCCCCAGTATGAGATACTCACTAGCACTTACCAGTAAAAGCCATTAAGCTTCTTTCAGAACTATATTCCTATATCCTTCCTCCCTTTTTACATTCAGTTACATTTCAAATACATTTGCAAATACATTGTGCATATTTTTCTGCAACTGCTTTACATTGTTTTGCATCTAGTATTATTATGTACATCTTTTCCATATCAGCAATCATAGTTTCCTGGTGTTCCACAGAATCTCACTGACTATACTAAATATGCATGGTGTAATTTCATTGATACTTTATATATTAAATCAATGAGCTACTTTAAATATTTTGATTTAGCCTTTACAAACAATGCTGTAATGAATATTTTATATGAATCTTTCTTTACTTTGTATTATACTGGCAAGACAGATTTTAAGAAATAGAATTTTTGGGTCAAAGAAATATGCCTTTTTATTGTTCAGACTACAGGCTTGCATTCTATTAATGAATATTTCTTATTCCAGTATAATATGCATATAGAAAAATGTATTATAGTTGTATGGCTTAATGAGCTTCACCAAGTGAATACATTGCTGTAACCTACCCAGAAAAGGAATCAGAATATTAACAGAAATCCAGAATCCACATTCATGTCTTCTTCTAGTTACTGTTCTTCTGAAGAGTAACTAATTCTTGGCCTTTAAAGTTACAGGTTGGTTTTGACCAGTTTGGGACTTTATATGATTCTTATGTAAACAGAATCATACACAATTCATAATTCTGTTTTTGGCTTCTTTTTGGTACATGTATTTAAAATGTCTGATAGAACAATGGAGACTTCTCATTCCTTGCATGTTCTGGACTCTCAGTATAATTTCACACCACTGACCATCCCTGCATCTTGAAATTTTTCTCTCTTCCAAGACTGTCACCTCCTGTCATTGCTGCTATCTTCTGACCACACTACTCTTATTTCAGTCTTCTCTGCCACTCACCTAAAATGTTTGATTACTCAAATCCAAGTTCTAGACAATCAGCCAAACTCAGGATCTTTGTAATCATCTATATGATGATGTCTTCAAGATATATTTTTATGTCCTAGACAACTTCCCTGATCCAAAGACTGAAATATTAAATATCGGTTGCATTTTTCAAAACTCACTTTAAGACTTAAAACATTTTTTCCTGTTCCTTTGTCTTAGACCTGGTACTGTTTCAGTGTTATCGATCTCTGTGAAAGATACCACCTGACACAGATTGCACAAGATTTAGTCATTCTTGCTATTTATCTCCCATCATTCCCTCCTGCCACTAAATTGCTAAGTCCTAACAACTTGTCCTCTTAACTAGCTAGGGTATCTCTTGCTTAGGCTACACCTTCCAGCTGATTTCCAAACATACTAATATTCTGCTTAAAGCTCTGTATGGTTTATGTATTACATTGACTAATGTCCTTAAATCAACAAATAAAGCCAAATATTTATCTGGCCCCTTCTTAGTTCTTGAATGTCTCTCTTCTTTGTCCTTCTTTCTTCACAAATTCTTTAAAAGAACTTTATGTAAGGTTAACAGTTGGGCAATTATATCCAACATGGTTATGTGGAAGATAAAAGTAAGAAAACGAGGCAAGTGGAAGTTGGTACAAAAATCTTTTTCAAAATATCATCATGGTCTATTGCTGAGGTGGGGCGGGGATGAAGGTGGAAAATTCAGAAAGCAATGAGATAAAGAAATAATTGCCTTCAAAGATACCAAGCTGCTTCAAGACCAATTAACATAATGACTAATACTACAATTTGTACAATTTGTTAGGAATTGTACAAACTCAGATTGTGGTATCTATTTAAATAAAGCCTGCATAACATCTGCTGAATCATAACACCAGTAAGCCAGAACTCTCACAGTAAAAGCCCACCTTATCTCTCACAAGGATTAAGTGGGGTGCATCTACATCCAGAATTTGGCACAATTTTTTGGACATAGTCAAATGCTAAATGGGTAGCAGGGAAATTACCGTTAGGAAGAAAATAAAGCTTTTAACAGTATAGCCTTGTATCAGGCAGGAGTAACACAAACTCAATCAGTGCTAAAGATAATGAGTATCCTGGGGGTAGAAATTGGACCATTTTTTCCCCAAGATGATTATGGACTCCTATTATATGATGTTCTTCTCTCCAGCTCCAAGGATGTTTCCAGGTAACCACTGGTTGAAGATGATCTAAGTATATATTCATTAAAATGTGCTCTGCAGGAGCCAATTTATTTCCTTCCCTCAGAATAAGTAACAGAAATTCGGATTTTCCCGTATCTTTGAAGTCAGCACTTTGTGACCACCACTGAGAAAAGAAAGTGATATTTCTATGTGGCTAAGTGAACTATATCCAGGATAGACAAATCTACTCATTATGTTTATGCCTGTTTTTATTATAAACGGAGGACACAGCTTGTGTTTATCTCTTCCTTTACTATCTTTAAAAAATATACATACAAGAAATTGAAATCCAAATTAAAAACAAATAATGACGAGGATAGAATAAAATACTAATTTAATTATTTAACCACTCAATTTTCTTTATAAAGAGGATATATGATATAATGGAAAGTACAAATTGAAATCAAAATCACAGATTTCTGGCTTTGTCTCCGACATCAACTATATAAATATAATCTTGAAAAGTCATTTATTTTACCTGGACCCCAAATTCTTCCCATGTAATAACAGGGCTAAAGTTCATTATCAAAATTCTAGGGGGGGGCATACACATATGCACATAGACAAAACATGCATGTAACGTATGTATGTTTATATTGCATTTGTGTCCCTGCCTCTACACCTATATATAAATCTTAAGTTTCTTATGAAAAAGCAGACTATAAACAAGGGGACTGGAGCAGGCTATTTAGAGGACATGTATTGATAGCATTAGGATGCCTGTGTCTTCATCCACCCAAGGCAACAGAGAAGTGGAAACCTGTTGGAAATCCAAATTCTCAGGCCTTACTCTATCCTGAACGGAAGCAGGAACTGTGGGAAGGGGCCCAGCCCTCTGTGTTGCCACCTGCCTCCCAAGGGATTCTGATAAACATTAAAATGCAAGGACCTGCAGCACTTGAACATTCCCCGGGGAGAACAGGCTAGTGTCTTAAGCAGAAGTGGAGAAAATAATTAAAACAGAAAATTCAGGATAATCTACAGAGAACTTAGGTCAGAGATGGTAAGAATAGAGGCTGGGAGACATAGCAGGGGACAGGGGAATCCTATGGCAGTAAGAGGACCGGCATGAGAGTGAAAATACAGAGCAGAAGCCCAAGCAGGAAAGCAGTAACTCCCGTGTTAAATCACTTATGCTTATGCAGTTATTTCCTCCACTATGCTAAGAATTGCTGGCTTAAGAAATTTCTTCCCTATAGGGCATCCTAAGAGAGACAAACATCCTCTGTTCTCAACCACAGATGCCCCAACCCCTGCAGTTATTTATGGTAGCAAACCGAGATGGGATTAGTTAATGTTTCTCAGGATGGTGCTGCATGTCTTCTCCAGGCCCTTTTCAACAACCCAAGGATCTTCTGATTCCAGGTTTAATTTTCTCCTCTTGGCAGTCAAAAGTGCATACATGTTTAGGGAAAGTAAGAAAATTTCTAGAGTTTTAGTGGTCTTAGACAAGCTTTCCCAGAGAAAGCCCTGGGGGAAAGAATCAGCCTGTGAAAACGACAAGGCAAGAACTCAGCATGGACACTCTTCAAGAGGCTGATAGATGCCACGTTGTTATCCAGGACATTTCCCTGAGAGGGGAATCCTCGGCTTTGCAACTTCCTGGCCAGTGTGAGGGCCACTAGCCGGCTATAACCTTTCCGGCGATGATCGGGTAGGGTGTAGCCATGGCACATGGTGGCAAACTGGTCTGTGATACCCCAGGATACTGGGTTTCCCTTTTCATCACGAACACACACACTGGGGAAGCAAGAAATGAGGTTGGCAATGTACCGGAGACACTGGTCATTGCCGCCCCTGGACCAAGTCCGGTTGAGAAGATCAGCATCGTGGACACTCAGCTGGGTTAGGCGTGGGGGAGACATCGTTCTAGAAGAAAATGACATGAGAAAAAGTGTGAGCTCAGAATCACATGATTATAAATAACTACCCTTTCCATACTGATTCAAACCAAGAAAAATATCCCTGAGATCTTGCCTCACATTTTCAGTGAGTTAGAACCCATGATTCCCCACTCACAGGCAATCTCAGGGTTTCATTTCTGAATGGACTAAACACTTACACCAAATCTAAGTCTTTCCTTTTACTTTTTTTTGTACCAGGGAATGAACTCACAACCCCATGCTTGCCAGGCAGCTGCTTGTACCACTGAGCTATATTCCCAGCCCTAATTTCCTTTTACTTTTATGCCCATTTATTTTCATCCTCAGTACAGACTGAAGAAAGTGTTGTTAAATCAACTAAAATCTGGCTTGAGGCTGCCTCATGCTTTCAATACGAAGGATACACACTGTAACTGCATTTAGCTTTTGGTTTGTTTACATACCGACTTAGGAGTATAATGGGGAGCTGAATTTCAACCAGTTATAATCAGCCCACTGGTGGGAATTAAACCCAAATAAGGCAGATGTCTAGCTGCAGCCAGTCAGGTAATCTCTGCTTTGTTCCTGCATCTGGCCAACATGAGCTTCCCGTCACACTGCTGGACCGAGCTCTCTGAGCTTCTTCTGGTTTAAGTGTGCCAGATTCATGAAGCATTCTTTGCTCAAACAAGCTCTTCTAAAGTTAACTTGTCTAATGTTTTACATTTAATTCTTTTGTAGAAAAAATTCTCCGAATCGTTCTTAAGTCCTGAGAATGCTAAAACCTTCCGTGAGGTCTTGGGCATGTTCAGGCTCTTAGAATCTAATTCTAATCTTTCGCTTAGTAAAATGAATATTTTTGCATTCAGGATACTTCTGCTTTTACGTATCTATGACCAGAAAATAAACGCAAGTTGCTCAATATGCCAGGCATAGCTACATGCTCTGTAGATCTTAGCTTTTCCCCAGTCCTCCCTAGGCTGTTTGTCTCTAGACTAAATAGTCTCAATTTTTTTCCACTGGCCTATTTTTATATACCGGTTGCTTTTTATTATATAAATTCCAATGCCAAGTTTCTAGTATTTTCTGTATAAAAGCCCTGGCATTAAAATAAAGTGACATGTGCAATTTTTGAAGAATTGAGATTAATTAACTTAGTTGAAAACTTATAAGGCTGATTGTACCTTGGAATTTCTTTTCATGCTTGAATTTATCAATACTGTAAGTACATCCCAGGTGAATATTAAAAGGCTGATAATGTAGTTCTTGCTATGAGTTTTATAAAATGCAATCTTGTGTCATCTTTTTCTCAGTGGTTGTGTAGTGTTAGCTCACATCCTAGGCATGTTGTCAGGTAAAGCACTGGGTCAGTCATCTGCCCACTAAACAGGGGTTAAGAACTGGCTTCATGGGATTTTCAGTTTTTAAAATGAACTTCAAAGCAAGGGGAAAGAAACCCTAAGTAAAAATAGTTACAAACAAAAACATCACCAAAGGAAGTCCTTCAGCAGGAGTTATGAGCAGGCCTCTGAGAGGCAGAGTATTCAAAACAGGGTAGACAAATTTGGGTAATAATTTAGATGTTAAAGGTAAAAGACGAAATGTCACTACTAGAAGAAAATATAGGAGATAAACTCCATAATGCTGAAATGGGCAAGAATTTTTTTGAGAAGTCTCCAAAAGCCCAGGGAACAAAAGCAAAAATACACAAATGGGATTACAACAAACTAAAAGCTTCTGTACAGCCAAAAAACAAAAGAATAGAGAAAATAGTGAAAATATTTGCAAACTATATTTCTGATAGGTTATCTGGAAATCAAGAAAATACCAGTAGCATGAAACCTAAGTATCCCAATTAAAAATGGTAAGGGACCTAAGTAGGCATTTCTTTCTTTTTTTTTTTTTTTTTTTTGTGGCACTGGGGATTGAACTCATGACCTTGTGCTTGCCGGGCAGGCGCTTAGACCGCTGAGCTAGATCCCCAGCCCTGGTGTTTTTGAAACAGGGTCTCACTACGCCGTTCAGGCTGGCCTTGAGCTCACTTTGTAGCCCAGGCTGGTCTCGAACTCACAACAATCCTCCTGTCTCAGCCTCCCAAGTGCTGGGATTACAGGCGTGAGCCACCACGCCCGGCTTAAATAGGCATTTCTTACAAGAAGATAGAAATGAGCCCAGCATGGAGAGCAGGTTCTCACATCTTAGTGGTTAGCTCAATATTTAAAAAAGAAAAAAAATCCGGGCATGGTGGTGTACTCCTGTAATTACAGCACTCAGGAGGCTGAGGCAGGAGGATCGTTGTGAGTTCTAGACCAGCCTGGGTTACAAATTGAACTCAAGGCCTGCCTGAACTGCATAGAGAGACCTTGTCTCAAAAAAACCACACACACACACACACACACACACACAAAGTTCAGTTGCTTTCTCATGACTTAAAGTGACTATTCATTAGATTTATTTTTCTGCTCAACAATTTCTTCATAAAAGTAAGAAAACTTACATTCACTGAGGTGAGTGCTTCTCAAGCATATGGCTTCGTTTTCTAACGAAGTAACATGTGACAATGATGGTTATAGTTTATACCTAGACATCCCCATAAGCTTCATGCAGTCATGGCGGGGGGCTTTTGTGAATGAATGGATCATGGGTCTGTGACAGGATTAGTGAATGAGTTTACAACTCAACATGATGTTGGAAGGTGAAGCCTGGTTGGAAGAGGTGCGTCACTGGGGGGTGGCTTGGAAGGGTGTAGCACTCTCCCTACTCTCTTGATTACTGGCTGTTTCCCACCACCAAGCCAGAGGTGTTTCTCCTCTGCCATGTGGCCCTGCCTCGGAGCCAAGACTACGAACTGAAACCTCTACAAACTGTGAGACAAAATAAAACCTTTTCTCCTTAGAGTTGTGGGTGTCAGGTGTTATGTCTCGAGACAGGAGACATAATATCTGAGAAAGTAAGACAAAGATATATTTTCATTCTTCTTTTTTGTCTTTTGAGACAGGGTCTCACTATGCCGTTCAGGCTGGCCTTGAGCTCACTTTGTAGCCCAGGCTGATCTTGAACTTGCAACGATCCTTCTGCTTCAGCCTCCCAAGTGCCGAGATTACAGGTATATTTTCATTCTTGAGAAGAAACTGTTGCTCAGACAGGTAGCACTGATGAGAATGCATTGAGTAAATGATACAGCAGGAACTCCAAAATAAGAGAAAAGGGTGAATGCAGATACCACTAACATGTTTTCAAGGATTACTTTTTGGAGTCGAACTTCATATTATTTCCTGACTCTAACACTTTCTTTTCTGTGTTACTTCAACTCTATTAAAAATGCAATAATAGTCCTATTTTATAAGAATCTGGAAAGGATTAAAGGGGTAATATATTTAAAATGCTTAATATCCTTTACATAAGTCAATAATATGTCCCTAACCTTAAATGACAACAACAAAAAATAAGAACTTCAGACTCAGACCATAAAGATTACTTAGAATTATTTTGGGGTAAAATATACCAATGAATGATTTTTTAATGAACAGCATGAAAACACCAGTGTTCTGAGCTCATTTATAACTATGGAAAAAGACACTGACTTACTTTTCAGGGAATTTATGAGAGTGAAATATAGGGAGAGGAAGAGTAAACACACATACAATTTAGAGTCAATAGCCCAACTCCAAACTGCCAAAATAAAAGATGTACTCCAGTTACTGCCGTCTGGACTTCTACAACATTAAATCCTGCCCTAAATGCAGAGTGTGGTTTACATACAGGAAACTGGTGTCTGGCAAAGATGAAACAGGAGAAAAACGAACAGCCTTGAAAGAAGCCAGCTTTATATCCAACTGCTTTGAATTGGCAACAGCTTTAGAAATGTCATATAACTCACTCTGAAGCCCTGTGTAAAGAAAGATAAAAGATGAGCATTTTATTTGAAGAATGAAATTAGTTACACTACTTTCACACTGAGTATCATCAGTGTCACCAGCTTGCTATCTTTATCTTTACCAGTATATATTTATCTATAAATTATTAGAGTTATTCTCTACATGATTTTCAAATTTTTGTGGAGTTTTTCAGTCAATCCCCATTATGTTGCCCATTGTGATTACATATCATGATCTTTTTATTTTTTTGTTTTTTTGAGACAGTCTCACCATGTAGTTCAGGCTGGTCTTGAACTCACTTTGTAGCACAAGCTGGCCTCAAACTTACAGTGATCCTCCTACCTCAGCCTCCTGAGTGCTGAGATTACAGGCATGCACCACCACATCTGGTTTCACCTGTCATGATTCTTCATGGACATCTCTGTTGGAAATATTCTATGAGAAACTAAAATTTTTTTTGGTACCAGGAATCGAATTCAAGACGTCATGCTTACCAGGCAAGCACTTGAGCTACTGAATGAAATCCCCAGCCCTTCTGTATGAATTTTTGATTTTTTTCACTCCTCAGAGTGGCCTTAAATTCCTTGAAGAGACAGTATTTTATACCTCACGAAGTGTATGCTATGATCAACTCAATGTGAGTTTGGATGTTTGGTGTGGCAAACCAACTTTAAATCTTCTCTTCCAGCCTGTTGCCAAAATGCTCATTAAAGTATTCAGATATAAATTTGATGTTATTGAGTGTTATGGCTTGTATCTAGATAGTTCTTCAAAGCCCCATGCGCTCATAGGTGGGGCTTTTTGGAGCTGGCTGGATCTGGGGTGTATGATACTGGGATTAAGGTTGTGTGGCATTAAATTAGTCCACTGATTAGAATTTACATAGTTCTGGGTGTGGATGAATGGATTTACTGGAGACAGAAGCTCACCCTAGGTATGGGTGGCACCACTCAAAAGGTTTATAGCCTGTCTGAGATAAAAGAAAGGCAGGCTTGCTTCTTCCTTGGTGTGGACTGTTTCTCCTCTGTGATGTGCCTCTGCCATGCCATCATGGCTTGGAGCCAGCTGACTATGGACTGAAACCTCTACAAACTGTGAGCCGAAATAAACCTTTCTTCCTTTAACTTGTGGGTGTCAGGTACTTTGTCTCAGCAATGAGAAAAGTAACAGACAGTGAGTTTACATTGAACTTACCTCACTCAGATTCCACTCATCATAGCTATAACACATCATTTATAAATCCTGTTCAGTATTCGTTGTGCCTCAAGCACTATTCTAGGCATTGCTTCATGGTGGTAAACAAAATGGTAGGGCCCTGCCTGGTATAGTGGTGAACACCTGTAATTTCAGCTGCTTGGAGGTGCAGGTAGGAGGATGTCAGGTTTGAGGCCAGTCTGAGAAACTTAATGAGACCCTATCTAAAAAAAAAATTTTTTTTAAGGGCTGAGATAATGCTTTGAGGTCAAGTACCCTTGGGAGATGTAATAGCATGACTCCTATTTCCAAACCCTCATCTTCATTCTTTCCAATCTGACTCTTTATTGACTGAATCCTTGGAAACTGTCTTTCCTTCTTCCTTCTATGTCTAATGACATGTTTTCTTTCTTCTTGTGAGCTACTTCTTGGCACGGCCTTGAGACTTTCTCTTGAAAAATACATGGGAAGGTATACTGAACAGAGTGTCATGTCTGGGCCTTAGCTCTTCTCTCAGGGACTTAACCCTCAGAAAAGTTAAGAAAGTCAATGCTGCTAAAATTACAGATGCTATGACTAGCATTCCATTTTATAAAAATGATATACATCCAAGTAATTAAAAAGATTTTCTTCAAGGGAAATAGGCAGTAGCAATCAAAGCTGTTTGTACAACATTCAAATAAAAGATGGTAAAGACATAAAATGTACTATGTATGTTTGTGCACATGTGCATATCTCATATATATGGAATTCACACATATATATGTACATATATATCAGATAAACACAATAAAAAGAGGAAAAGTGACTGCACAGTGTATGTCTTACACTTAATCTCACCTTGTATTTGAAAAACTTGGTCCCAGTTAATAACACCATGTTCTTCCAGTAGCTGGTGGTAGGCCCTGACATCCTTGTAGAACACAGCGTAGGCGTTAGTGTAATGGTCGAGGTTATCTGCCTCAGCCTAGAACAGAAGACACAGCCACTGAAACATATCCTCCAGATAACCCAAGTCCCAGTGAGATTAAGTATCATTAGCTGGGCATATTCAGGTAGTTTTCCATTACCAAAATCAGTCACTTAAAAACAATGAAGTGAGAATGATGCTAATATGCTATAGAGAAAAAGAGTAAAAATTTCTTGATTTTTGTTTGATTTTTTTTCTTTTCAGATTAGGAAAGTTTTAAGACATTTATTTCACATTCTTCTAGGACTTTATTTATTTATAAAAATATAAAAAGGCTCTGTGTGACGTCACGTACTGTTAGTCCCAGATGAGGGAGGTTCTTGGGAGGCTGAGGTATGAAGATTCCTTAAACCCAAGAGCCTGAGGTCATTTTGGGCAATAAAGTGAGACCCATCTCAAAAATAAAAACAAAGTGGGGGTGTGGTGCTGTGACTTGGTGGCAGAATGCTTGCCTAGCATGAATAAAGCCCCTAGCATGAATAAAGCCCCTAACTCCACATATACACTCAAATATCTAAATGGATGAATGGATGAAGGAAGAGACAGTAAAACTGAATGAATCCTCCTCTAAGAATCAAAGCTCTCAGACTCTTCCTAATGGAGTGGATTAGGAGGGCAACATATCTTTGGTGATGAGTTTCTATTTGGTCTCAGAGGCAGAATGGAATTAAGTGTCTTCTTCATCTTTATTTACCTTCATGAAGTCATCAGTCATAAGGAATCATCCACCCAGTGGAAAAGCTAGTATGTCCACACAGCCAAGTGTGCTGCATACTTCTAGAGATTAGGAAGCACTGAAGAAACACTTTTGGACTAGTGGTCTGCCATATGCCTGACACCGAAGCCAGTCACAGTAGAAACTAATGGTGAACTAGATAGCTTATATGATTATTATGATTATAGTGCTTACTTTACCTAATCTACTCTTTCTAGTTGATGCCAGTTCTTATTCTTATTTATTTGCCTTCCAAAACTGTACCTCTCTCTGTCGCCGGGTGATGACAGCTTTGAAGTCTGGCCATGAATCCAATATGACTTCCTTTTGAAAGGGATTTCCACGGTTTATGTTCATCACTGCTCCATACACCTGCACAGGGAACCCAAAGAGATGAGCCAATCACACTGCCAGATGTTGCAGCTATATTACTTTCTTCCTCCTCTTCATCTTCTTCCTCTCCCTCTTCTTCTTGTATATAAACACACCCAGGAGTGGCTGAGTCATAAATCTACTCATATACATACATACAATACACATACATATATACTTCTTTACTGTTATTTTTATCAGTGCTTATGAAAACTGGTAAAAGTGTATTAAAGTCCAATGAAAACTTTCTCTAAACCTGGTCTTTTTTACAGCATAATAATGATGGATACTAAATTGACAGGCTTTCTAGGTGAATGTTTGACACATAGGTTAGCAAAAAATATTTGAATGAGAAACTGATGTATGGATTTAGAGCTCACTAGCTGAAAAGAATTTGTGAAATGCAATTATTCCTGAATAACAACTATGTGTCTCTTAAGGGCAAAACAACGTAAGTGCCCATCCATAGTGGAATGACTAAATAAACTGTGGCATATTCATACTATAGGTTACAAAACAGCAATGAAATGAATAGACCACAACTATACATGGAATCACTATAAATCTCATGAAAGAAGCTGAGCAAAAGAAGCTAGATACAAGAAAGACACTGTGTGGTTCAACTTATACTACATTAAAAAACAGCCAAACTAAGTGACAGATTTGGAAGTGGGGATAGGAAGTGATTGGAAAGGAGCACTGGGGTTGGAAAGAAGCTGCGCCCTAAATAATGTTCTTTGTCTTCCACAGTGGCTACTAAATGGGGTTTTGCTGCGTGAAAATTCAAAAGCTATAAAATTACACTGCATGCACTTTATAGGATGTGCTAGACTTCAGTAAAAACTGAATTATAAGGGCATAGAATCTATATTTTGCCTCCTTAGTCACTATCTTAACCCAAATCACTTACCTTTCTGAAGGCTAAAAGAAAATTTTCTTCTGTTTTACCCAATCTGGGACTTCACTCAAATATTCTCATAGAACATGTCTTTCCAAATTGAGTCTGGTTTATGGTAATAGGTAACATAGATCATCCTTAATGCAAATCTAAAATTAAAAGCAACTTGGAAGAGTCATGCTCATTATGCTAATCATTAAATTCTGTGGCTTCTTATCTTCCACAGAAAGAGTGAAGTTTATTAAAATGTTTTCACACAAGGAACCTGTACATCCCTATTCCAGGATGTAGCCTAAATATGACTGTGATATTCCAAAGGCTGAAAGGGAAAAAAACCTTTCAGTATTCAGGTCCTAAAAGAGAAATAACTTGTTTGTATAAGACTTGGAACAACTGAAAGATTTGGCCTTGGTAAATAGCAAACTTCAAACAGCTGCTTCTTTAAAGTGAGTGTTGAGTTTAGCAGGGCAGGAGGTGGTTACATGGAAATACAGTTGCTGAACAAATTAGCAGTTCAGGTTGTAAAGGAAATTTGGAAGGATAATCACTTAAGTACTAAACTGAGCATATAAATTACAGTCATAAGCGCCAAAGAATGGAAGTAGGATGAACAAACAAAACTTTATTTTCTTTAACTTTTTAAATCCCTAACATCTTTTATGACTCCATGAATGTCACTGAAATCTTTTTAAGTTATCTCTTAAAGAAGAGTGAGACCTATTATTAAAGCAAAGAAGCCTACCATTTTATCCCATTAATTCACCTCAGTATCAGCATTAAAAATGAGAAAATTTGGACCAGACTCTCTACATGGTACTTTCGTAGCCACACAACCCCAAATTATTAGTCAGATTCTTCCTTCTACAGTTTATGCACAATCAATAAGATGATCAGATTTAATCTATGCAGTACAAGGTACTAGACAACTCCCTTTGAATTGTTTTTCAGATGTTAATATACACAAGGATTATCTGGGGTGTTAAAAATGTTGGGGTCTGGTGGCCAACTTCAAAACTTGATTCTTTCCTTCTCGAGTGATTTGCATTCTATTCACATATGAAAAACAGTTGTAGATCTGTTTCTGTTCAAGAAACCTCCCTCAACGGCAACTTCATTGTGTTTCTCCCAGTCATCTCCTTCAGTGTACTGCACTGCAGTCTTTGATGAATCACATCTTCCACGACAGCACTGAGTTAGACACAGGCCCTGCTGGATTTTAGATCAAAGCCTTGCTGGCCAACAAAACCACTGAAAAAAATTTTAACAACCTTCGCTTAAACGAGTCCTGTTGTTCGCCCTAGGTGATTCCTAACTTTAATGCCATCCAATCCATACCCTTCTGCTATTTAAAAACATTTTACAACTTAAATTTACTAAAAATAATGTAGTTCCGCATTACCTAAAATTCACTAGTGGTCATCAAAAATAATTCCAAGTTTTAGCCACAATCCATTAAATCAGTCTCTAGCAGGAGAGAACTGGGAAATATTTTTAATAAATGTTCCCAGAGTCCTATCATTAGAAAAAAAAAATAGGAAACGGTCACAAGCCTGACATTGTTTTACAGATCAATACAATAAAGAAATTTTAAAAAAAAGAAATTAAATTCTCATGTTTACAGTACCTTAAGTGATTCAGGAAAGTGAGTCTTCAATATTTTCTCCAGGGTCAGTAACTTGGCAGAACAGTTCAACACCAGCATCTTCTCCAGAGATACGTGGTTCCACCCTAATTAGAAACTTGAAGAGGCTCAGGCAGGGGGATCACAAGTTTGAGCCTACCCAAGACCCTGTCTCATAAAAAAAAAAATTTAAAAGTCTGGGCCATAGCTCAGTGCAAAGCACCTAGGTTCAACCCCCAGTACTGTAAAAGGTATTCATATAATTTTTGCCTGTTAACATTCTTCCTTACTGAGGAGGCTACAGACCTGTTACCCCTGGGTGTGATTCTGACTACCATTGTTCCCTCTAAAGAGGGAAGGAGGAAGACAAGGAGGCACTTGGGTAGGTAAACTGGAGCACACACAAGTGGAGAGTGTTAATGACCAAATTCTGCCCAAATGAGACTACGCTGGCGTAAAGTCTATTACGCACATTAAAGTTACGCGAAACCACCCTTCTGGACACTTGTCACTGTAATTTTACATTTATTTGTGTTTTCTCTGACTTAAGTCTGTACAGCTGCATGAAGGAAGGGGCCCTGTGGGCCCTTTGTGCTCCACTGTATCCAGAGCACACGCCACAGGACCTGGTGCCCAGTAAGGACTTTCTAAAAAGTTGTGGGATGGATAACAAGAAGCCCAAGGTAATAGTCTCGGGGTAAGGAAACTTCTTTGCCAGAACATGGGATAAAGACTGGAGAAAAACTTGAGTGGTTCAAGAGGTTTTAAGAAAAAATGGAAAGAAATGCCTACATGAGAGATGAAGAATCCCATGTGGGCAAAGGCTAAGGCTCTTTTAACCAGATAAAACTGGGCCTAAACATAAGATACATAACCTCATCTGCTCTCATGCAATTACATCTTCTAGATTTGGGGGCTCCCCCTCCCCTGCTTTGTTCCAGAAAAATATTTTATCCTAATTTTAGTCAGGGTTTGAGTGAATTAAAGAGAAAAACTTTTTTTCTTATAGTCAATGTAGTAGTATCTTATTCATTTCCACTTTAGGCACTAGGATGGCAAAGGTAATTCATTTAGAAATAAGAATATAGTGTTTTTGCGATTGTGGGGAGAGGCCGAATTGTTCTTTTATGACATATTTCCTAGATAAATGTACATATTTCACTATGTGGCATACCTGTGTAACTACAAGATAGCCAGAGGTTTTGATTTTTTGTGTGTGTGACCTGACTAAAATTCACCGTAGAACTCTATCATGAGCTTTATGTGAGCATGAACTTCTAGGAAGCATATGACTAGACCTGTGGGCTGTAGCTCACCAGCTGGTGGACATGAGATGTCCAAGTTCTCTACAGGAATCAGAAGAGACATCAACAGCCAGGGCAGCACCAGAAAATCAGAAGACTTTTGTACTCAGGTACTAAAAGTCCAGGTTACTATTACAGATTTTGAAAAAAGTAAGGTTCCAGATTTTGGGATGAGGAAGAAAGAAGTATTACCATCATTCACCCTTCACCCTTCATCTGCTTCACCCTTGTATCTGCTTGAATTTTTACTCCCTTTTGTTATTTCTCAAAATTCTAACCTTTTAATAGGTATTTATGTTAAACACATTTGTGATAATTCAGTATCTGTTGATGGAAAATGAAAGGATTTCAAAGGGCAGGTGATCATGAATCCCCTAAGCAGGTTCAATGTTTGGAGATCTTATTATGCCCCCTAATATTAAGCAAGAGCTAATGCAGAGTAGTAATGTATTTGGAGACAAGTATTTATTGATTATTTGCTAACTTATTATCTGGCTTGTTTAAAAGACATAAAACCATTTTTTTGTTTTGTCTTTTTTTTTCGAGACAAGGTCTCACTATGCTGTTCAGGCTGGCCTTGAGCTCACTTTGTAGTCCAGGCTGGCCTCAAACTTGCAACGATCCTCTTGCCTCAGTCTCCTAAGTGCCGGGATTACAGGCATGTGCCACCATACCTGGCTTAAAACCATTTTTAAAATAGCTAAAATATAAAGAAAAATTCAGTTTAAATTAAAAATGTAGACAAAGGGAAAAAGAGGTAGAAAAAGAATATAGAGTTAAGAGTGAAGTTACCATCCAAAGTATATGGAATACTTCGTATAGAGTTGATCTTCCTTACTCATAGATTCTATATTTTAAAACTTATTCATTAAAATTGACTTGTAACCCACAAATCAATACAATACTGTACTTTGGCAGTCATCAGAGCAGTAAAATACTTTGTCCATACACACATTTCCAGCTAAGGCTGAACAGGGCATGACATACTCTGCTTTGTTTCAGCTTTCATGCTGTAAACAAATGTCCTTCTTATGGTCTATTTGGCACCTTTTAAAAATATTATTATTATTATTGATCGTGCTGTTCAAAATGGCATAGTGTCAAAGGCTGTGATAATGCGATAAGTAGAAAATACATGTGTGAGGTAAATTTGAGTCAGGCATTAGTTATAATGTTCATCCAATTTCAATGATAACAAATCAACAATATTCATCAAAAAATATCCCTTTAAACAAAAAAACCCAAAAAACAAAGTTATATATTATCTTCTGATGAAACTAGATGTTTGTAGGAACTTCCTATTTCCACTAGGAACAATGTTCTGGCATTGGTTAAGCTAGTGTTGAATGTGACTTTATTGAACAAAACTACTGTAATACTGTGACTGCATAAATAATGAGAATCAACTGTTCTTGCAGGAGGTAAGAACCCATACTTGTAAATATTCTAGTAGCTAACAGAAACAAATCTTATTAATTGCATTGTTTAATGTACCATATCCTTACCCTTATGCTTTTATTCTAGCATTTGCTTGTTTTTCATTAATCCTCTCTCTAAAGCTCTCTTATTTTCAAATCCTCCTTGATCAAGTTTCTAACAGTTTTTCTAGACTAAGTTCTTACAAATCACAAAGTATTCAGGGTGACAAATTAAAGTCAGAGACTGAGAGGACATTGTAACTTACATGTAACATTTAAAAATAACCACTTCGAAGGTGTAGGCAACTATTCTGAAGACAACTAATATTATGGTAGCCAATGCTGTTTTGCTAATATCTTGAAATTCTGTATTGCTTACATTGTTCTGCTTTGTTATGTTTTGTTTTGTTCCTACTGTTTTAGTTTGTTGTGTTTGATTTTATTTATCCCTGATGGTATGGGTAGGTATATTGCAGATAACAAGAGGCATTATGGTAGCCTTATCGATTGCTTTTTACCCTGTTTAAAAGTCATGTACCATGTTCATTGCTTTGTTTTGATTGACTTTACTGTTTTGTTTTGTTTGATCGTATTCTTTTCAAAAAAAAAATAACCACTTAGTAAGCAGTGGAATTTCAGTTATCTGGCGTTAAATACGAAGATTTGTTTTATTAAATGACACAAAATGGAATGTAGAAATTCTCACAAGAATTTTTACATGCTTTTGAATTGTTCAAAAGGTCATAATGAACACTGCTAACTCTGAAAGATACAAGATCAATCAGAATGTCCTATCTTCAATACAAGTTCCCGTAGATAGTACATGTTCCACAATATGGAGGCAAAGGTTTGTAACTCCTTTAACCAAATTATCAGCAACAGACTCAAACTGAAAGTTTTCTCAAGGAAAATAATGGTACAAGTTTTAGGAACTTAAATTTCTTTGGAATATTTGATGGTTCATCAGTAAACTTAAAATATTTTATTGATATTAAATATGCGATGACAGCATGTCTCTTTCAAAACTTTTAATTCTTATAAACAAAATATAAGATCTGTTTTCATAGTGTACAATTTAAAATACAATGGAGGACATTTTTTAGTGAGGAAAGAAAACTTTCTTTTTAAGCACTTGCAATCCAATGCTAGTAATTATTTTTTGTATTATAGGCTTTTTGTTCAGAGATTAATCTCCTTTGTTGCTGGAATTGTGCCCATATCATAACACAAACATGTTCTTCATATAAAAAATTTAAAAAGAAAACCAAAAATACACCAATAAAACAAAAATGTATCTTTTTCTCTAAAACTAATTATGATTCTATATCAGATGAATTTCATCTCTTTTCTATTATCTATGAAATATATATTAGTAAAACTACAAACTGACGATTTGGAATTTATTACGGTAATGAAAAATACTTACCTGTTGTTGAGAGTCCAGCCTGCAACTGAGATCTTGTAGCTGTTTATTAGTGTACTAGCTCATTTTGTGTAAACAGTAAATTTATACTGCTAGGTACCTCCCTAATTAGTCTGCAGAGGAAAGAGGGAGAAAAACATGTCCAAACCTGTAAAAGGGGAGGGGCTTATGATCTCCATTAGGTGAAAATCAACTGAAATACAACACAGGTTTTTTTCATTTCACCTTTTCCTTTCTATGCCATTTAGTCTTTTGGTGTAAAAGTCAATGAATAGTAATTTTGATTTGGAAATGAAGATCTTTTAGATGTAAAACCTATATATTCACCAGGGTATCAGGCAAGGGAATACAAAAGGAATGGGACACTGGCAAATAGGATACTGTAAGAAAATGCTATGGAGTTGCTGACCTCTTAGGTATTTTTACCTATTCTGAAGAAAATTGATTTTGCTGCCCTAAATTTCCAAGGCTGAAAAGGCTCTAAAGAGAATACTCATAGAACTGAGAGTAATTTTGAGAATATTAATTCCTTTACAAAATTCTTTTGAAAAATCATTTTCTTCCCTCACGTGGCGGCAGTGTCAACAGGTAAGTATTTCTGTGGGCATCGCAGCACACAGCACCACCTGAGTGTTGGAATACGAAGCCCTGCAGACATCTAAACCGCATGTGGAGAGGGCTTCATTTTGATGTGACCTCATGCGAGGATGCTGTTTACCATCTTTGTTTTATAAGACCGTGCGCGAGGATTTTCTTTATTAGAAGACATGGGGCCAAGTAATACGATGGGCAGCTGAAGGTTGAAAGTGACTGGAAAAATTATTTTAGGTGTCAACCATTATGTGTCAAAATAAGTGTTTTTCATCCAGGTATACTGATACGTTTTTAAAGAGACGTTGCAAAGGGCCACATATGCCTGTTTGTAGCCCCATGGATCCTTTATAAATACAGTCTTCAAAATATAAATTGAGAAAAAGACTTTAAAAAGTGAACAGAAGCTCTTTTTAGAAATTAAGTACAGTACCTTCGGGAAAACTTGCAGAAAATCAGGGTTCGGATTACTTATGAAGTCGGAAAGATTAAAGTCTCTCCAAGTTTAGATTGCACCTTGTTTCCAAGTGCATACAAAACAAACTTCTACCCTTTTTCAAAGTTCTTTGTTTTCTATAAAGCATCAGAACTAACTGAAAAGGGTCGCTTTTTACCTGAGGAAAAATAACCAAAAAGGCAAAAACCTACTTTCCCAGGAAAACTGCATTGGTTGAAAGTAGTTAAATTTGAGAATTATCTCCCCAGGCAAAAATGAATTTCAATGCTGAAATTAAAAGGAAAGAAAAAGGGAAAGGGTAGTAACATGGTTGTCACTGTCAGATAAATGTAAAGGGATTTTCTTTTTCTTTTTTTTTTTTTTTTTTTTGCAGCACCAGGGATCAAACTCATGATCTCGCACTTGCCAGGCAGGCGCTTAGGCCATTGAGCTAAATCCCCAGGCCTTGTCTTTTTGAGACAGGGTCTCACTATGCCGTTCAGACTGGCCTTGAGCTCACTTTGTAGCCCAGGCTGGTCTCGAACTTGCAACAATCCGCCTGTCTCAGCTCCCGAGTGCTGGGATTACAGGCATGCGCCACCAGGCCTTTGTACATTTAAGTGAACAAATCCGTAACACATACTATCCTTGTACCCAGAAAAATGGGTTTGTATGTAGTTGTAACAGGATTTGCTCATTGAGAAGCCTCTTCTATTTGTAGCTTAGCAAAAAATTTCTAAGAAGTCAAAATGCCAATTATTTTTACTTCCTAGTTTTTTTTGGGGGGGCACGAGAATCAAACTCAGGACCTTATGGTTACCAGGCAGGCACTGAGCTGCTGAGCTATATCCCCGGCCCTTCACTGCCTAGTTCTGTCACTTTCTATCTGTGTGATCTTAAGACAGGTAAGAAGCTGTGCCTGTTTCTTCAGCTGCTGGATGTAAGATAAAGATTATGAGGTTTAGTTCCCATGGGTTGTTAAGGCTAAACATTGGTATAGATACATGCATGCATGTAACAGGCTCACAACAGTGTCTGACATAAGGCAAACACACAATCAATGCCAGTCATTTTTATCACTGTTATTATGGTCATAGAGCTCTCTTGCTCTATTTGAAAACTTGCATTAATTTTAAGGACTTCCTAAGGAGTGACAATGTTGTGCAATTGGCTAAGATGCGTTTGTTTCTACTAGTATAAAAATGAGTAGCTTCATTGAAAATTGTATTCTATAATGCTTTCACTGAATTTAGAAAATGTCTTCCTTCATCTTCCTCTTTATCCAAGTTTAACACTACGAGCAATCTTTGGAATCTTTTGTACAGCAAACCCACAGCCCTGTAACAAGCAAAGGTCACTCTGATGAAGAGACCTAAGCGAACAGTGTGGTTCTATGGCTGTTGAGTGGTGAAGAAACGTATTCAATAGCAGTAACTCTTAAGATAAAATAGAACACAAAACATGGCTTAGCCATTTTAGAGATGCTAAACACAATGGAGAAATACGAATTTCTCCCTGCTTTTGGTCTTTTTCTCAAAGCTGAGTATTTCTTGACAATGAATGAAACATGAGAGGATTTAGATAATAAGCCATGAACAATTCTAATACTAATTTTGACAGGTGCAGCTACATGTTTTTGGTAAACATAGAATGCCAAGAAATACTATCCAACCAAACAAAAGAAAGTAAATCCCTTAATTTTAGGTTCCAGTGCAGGTGTCTCATATTAAACAAAGCGTATTTGTTAAAGATAGGCCCCACTGAGAGGACAATGGAAGGATGCAGATTTTAAAAAAAATTGTAAATGACTGGCATTATCCAGAGGTCTGCAACTTAACTATACAGTCTCTCAAAAAAAAAAAGTACCAAATTATGTTCCTTCAGATTTACTGGGTGCCCATTTTCTAATATGATTTTTTTCAGTGATTTTCCCTTTAGCTTTTAAAAATCTTTGCCAATCTGATAGGTAAAAACACTTTATTAATTTGGATTTAAGTGATTATAAGGTTGAACACATTTCAAGTACCTATCACCTATTTATGTATTAATCTTCTTACTAGGTATTTAAACTACTGGTGATACTTTAGAACTTTTTTTTTTTTTGGTACCAGAAGTCGAACTCACGACCTCACCCTTGTCAGGCATGTGCTTGTGCTGCTGAGCTATATCCCCAGCCCTACTTTAGAATGCTTTATTAATGAAGATTTTTATATGTATGTTTTCCACTGTTGTTTTTGACTTGTTCTTTTAAAATCTTGTTTCAAAAAGTTCAAAGTTGTATATAATAATCTTTTTATATATATATATATATTTTTTTTTTTTTTTGTGCGGCACTGGGGATTGAACTCACAACCTTGCGCTTGCCGGGCAGGCGCTTAGACCGCTGAGCTAGATCCCCAGCCCTGTTTTTGAGACAGGTTCTCACTATGCCGTTCAGGCTGGCCTTGAGCTCACTTTGTAGCCCAGGCTGGTCTCGAACTCACAATGATCTGCCTGTCTCAGCCTCCTGCGTGCTGGGATTACAGGCGTGAGCCACCACGCCCGGTTATAGTTTTATCTTTGCTTAAATGAATATAGTAGTTTTGCTACACTGAAATCTGTCAAGTTCATTTATAATTTCCTTTAGCTCCTGCTATTTACATATAATCTATCTGGGCATGAAGTAGGGATATTGATTCCCTTGTCCTGATAGTGAAATTAACCAGTTTTCTCAAGACTATTTATTAAAGGATATCTATTTTTCTACGTTTCATTTGGAATACTATCTTTATGATAAATTTTTATAATTATGTCCTTTACACCAAAGCATGTTTTGAGGAATTTCAATTTCTGGCATGGGCATTTGGTCACCAGTAAAGGGCTGCATCATAATTCACTTGGCCAGTATGGGAGAATGGTGGGTAAGGCCACTGCAGATTAAAGCTGTTATCATAATAATTGGGGCAAATGAATTTTATCTGGACCTGTAATTAATTTTTTATAAAGGACATATACCAAAAGCGAAGGCTTTAAAGAAAATCTTGTGTATGTTTGAGATTGTTACTGTCAGAAATGCTATGCATCCTCCAAAGTTGATGTAGATACTTTTTAAAGTTGCACAAGGGAAGTATGACTAGTTCATGCATGACGGGCAACTACCAGCAATAATGCTGCAATTCTAATTCACTCTGAATAATCTGTTAAAGGGACATTCTGAAAAAAACAGTATGTATTTAAGGTAACTCCTCCCCTCCTCCTGTGTCATGATTCAATGACTGGTCAGGGATTTAGCTCAGTGGTGTAAACACCTGCCTGACAAGCATGAGGTTCTGAGTTTGATCCTGGGTACCAAAAAAATAAAAAAATCAATGACTGAGGGCTCTATATCAGTCAGTGCTTACAACAGAAACAAATTTAATGCAATATATAAGAATGTACAAGATTGGTTTACAATGGCCACCCGCAGAGTCAGGGGTAGAAAAGTGCAAAGGGGCTGCCTGTGCCTTAGAGATCCAAAGGATCTAGTTGAAGGCCTGGAGCTCACTATAGCGTACGGTGCAAGTCTGTACCAGGAGGCTTTAGAGGCTGTGCTGGAAGCCAGGTGACAGTGTCCAAGGTGAAAGTGAAGACTAGAGCTGAAAGAAACAAGTGAGCCTTCCTTCTTCATTTCCCTTCTATATCATTCAGGTAGCAAGGCCACTGGTTGCTGTTACTCACACCCAGTAAATTCCAGCAAATCTTCAGTAAATCCCTTCAGCCACACCCAGAACCATGATGATCCAGTTTAGTTGGCCCTTTCTTACTCAAGTTGACATAATTGGTAAACTGTCACAGGCTCTATTAGTCATTCTAAAAGCATGAGATTTTTTAAGTTTCCAGTGAAGAGTTTTTAAAATATTTTGTAGAATCTGTTATTTTTAGTCTCTTGGCCATAGTTCCTTTCCTGAAGTCCCTTTCCCCTTAAACCCCATTAATGCTCTTTCTTACTATTTTTTCCTAAGGATATTACTTTTGATGCTTTTAAAGAGCTGTTCCAGGATCCCCATGACATGTAGTTTTCCTCATTACAATAAGCATAAAACTCACTCTGCTTAACCACAGGTATGTTTCTAGTGATTTCTGCCTAGAGAACATTAACAGAATTACAGCAACTTTTTTTTTTTTTTTGAGACAAGGTGTCTTGCTATGTAGCACAGGCTGGCCTTGAACTCTCAGTGATCTTTCTGCCTCAGCCCCTGTAGTGCTGGGATTACAGGTATGTGCCACCAGGCCTCGCCCAGTAACTTCTAAATAAACTGAGAAAAAGTTTAGGTTAGATACAAAAATAAACTGCAATTATTTTATTTTACAAATAGTTGCTTAGAAATGACTTTTGATATATTTAAGTAATAATTTATTTATATATAAAAGCATTTTATCAAACATTCTAACTGGCTATGGGCATCTTTGTCTGGGTTAGCACCTAATCCCTTTCTTCCTGCTGTGAAATCTGGGGTGCAAGAATCTGCCTGTTTTGCTGCTACTGAGACACATGTCTGTGTCTAGTAAATTGCATTTTGGTAATTCTCAATGTCTGCTTTCTTTGAACTCTCAGTACCTTATACCTTTGATGGCCACTTCTCATGCACTGGATTTTTTCAAAAAAGTTTTTTGGTTGGTTTTGTTTTAAGGAAATAAATTTGCTTAGTTTCCTTTTCAGTAGTTTTAAGAGTATGCTTTGATGACAATAGAAAATAAATATTTAAAACAAAAGAAACAAAAACTTAATGCCACCTTCAAAGTTGAAGGTATCTAGAGAATCTTAACTGCTGACCAAGATTAGAGTCAGCTAAGGGGAGAGGCACTTGGGGATTCCTCAGGTTCCCTATAACCACAGAAAATGCAAGCTGTTAGCTAAAGAATAAGCAGTGGCGAATATTTATGTTTTTATTCTTTAAGCACTAAACAAGCACTTCACATACACAATATCAACTCCTCTGTGCTAACTAATAGATGAGCCCCATTTAGCCACCATAAATCATCAGATCATAGCTATTCCTGTTTTATGTTTTAGGCAAATAACCGCAGTACATCAATATAAATACTGATTTTCTAGGTTTCATAACTGCTAAAAACAGAGTTTTCAAGACTACACTAGATGCTAATGATAGGCCTACGCAGGCCAATTTTAAAGTGCATATTAGAGGATGATAAATCCCACAGAAGCTTCAGGCTCTGTAACAACATAGGTTACCAGTTTTACAAATTTATAAACATTAAATTAATAGGAAAACAATATTAAAAAATTCTCTAAGAGACATTTAGTTTCTTATAGGCTTCTTCAATGAACACTGCCATGTTCTTCATCTGGGATGAATTATGAAGAACATTCAAGTCTTTCAGAAGAATATTCTGGTTTGGAATTAGCATCAAAATTTCTTTCTGTGGGTAAGATAGTATAATTAGTTTTAATATTTTACTATGAAAAATGTCAAACACCTGTTATTTAGAGTACCACAGAGTAAGTATTCATCACCCAAGTTCACTAATTATCAATAAACAGCTAATCCTCTTTCAAAGCTAACTTTCCCTCTTTCCACTGGAAGATTACAGATAAGAAATTTTTAAACTACTTTCTGAGAAAACATGAAGACATTCCACTACTATAAACATTTACACTGTAGTATTTATTGTGGTCCTCTGAAGAAAGAAAATTACTCACTATAGTTTACCACAAATATGATAATGCTATTTTATAAAGAATTGCATACTGTTAGAAGCATAAACAAAAGCCACTGTCAAAATTTTCTTCCAGAAATGTATCCTACAGTGACAACTACACGGACATATAAATATACATACGTATGTATGTATGCCCCACTAGGATTATCTGTAATACAAAATTTATTTACCTCCAATAATAATTTAAAAATTGTATTATGGTACATCCACACAATGAAATGTAACATAACTAATGATAAGGATGAGAGATCTGCAGGAACTGACAGAGAAGATATTCAACCTACATAGTCGAATGAGAGAAAGAATTTGTTAAACAGCTTATATTGGAATTAAGAGTTGTTTAAAGAAACAGGATATGATTTTACATATATGCACTGCATAACTAGTGATGTAGTCAGTATGGTAGATAGGTACTTGCCTGCAGTGTGGGTGCTTTCAGACTGTTCTGAGAAAGCTCTGGGAGAGAAAGAACACTATGTCTGTCCAGTTGAAGCATCTAAATAGAAACAAACCTAGAGATTATTTCAAAAGGCTGATTTTGCTTATTTTGTACTTGAAAGTTGTTTTGTTAAAATTAAACATTAAAAAGTATGTCCAAGGGTCGGGGATTTAGCTCAGTGGCCTAAGCACCTGCCTGGCAAGTGTGAGGTTGTGAGGTCGTGAGTTCGATCCCAGGTGCCGCAAAAAAAAAAAGTATGGCCAAGGGCCGGGGATTTAGCTCAGTTGCAGTAAGCACCTGCCTGCCAAGCACAAGGTCCTGAGTTCGAGCCCAGCACCAAAAAAAAAAAAAAAGTATGTCCAAATTCTGAAGGGAGTGTGGAGGGAGGGAAGAACGCATAAAGAATTAAGAAATGCTAGGCACCAACTCATGGTGGGTCTAATTATTATGTACTGCAAACATACTAATACAATTTTTAAAAAATTGTATCTCAATTCAATACATTTTTAAACAATTACCTCTTTTGCCTTTTCCTCCTCTTCCTCTATCTCATGTGCCAGAACTTCAATTTTGTTTTTCAGACTCTGAATATTCCCAGTCACTGACTCTGCTGTCTGTACTATTTTATCTATTTCTTCCTAAATCAGAAAGAAAATATACCCACGTGTGAGTCTTGCAGAGCCCCAGTCCTGAGGACAGCAAGTGCAGCAGCCGTCCTTCAGCGGCATACAGCTTCATGTACCGAAGAAACCTGAACTCATTTTCCTACAGTTAGGAATATTTATTGTCTTTTTTAATTTCCCAAATTTAAATGCTGGGCATTAGGACTGGAATAGTATAAAAAGCAGGAATGGCCGTATCTCACATTCACTGAATATACAATACACAGGAGAAGATACAAAGAAAATGAGAAATTAATGAAATGAATATGAACACATTAGGAATGTCCTGGGTTGCAGGCCAAGTATAGAATTAGCCAGCACCCAGGTTTCTAAAAGGTGTAAGATATTGCATAGCTTTCAATCTAATCCTAGCAACTGCTTATGAGACCAATGCCTCTTGAGGATTAGGGAACAAGTGAATAAATCATACAGAAAATGCACAGAAAGAACGACTCGATCTTGTTCAGCAATATGGTCAATGCTACCTCAACATCATTCTCCAAATACTGGAAGCAGAACTACTGGTGGCATCTACAATAGTCCTCTTCAAGAAATCTAGTAAGGCTTCTACATGACTGTTCTATTGAAAGAGAACCAGCAGGGGTCAGCAACTGCCTAAGGGTTGCTTTTTTTGCATAATTCAAGAAGGAGGGATGGCTTTTACATTTTTAAAGAATAGCTAAAAACCAAAACAAAGCAATATGCAACAAATACAGTATGTGTTCCACAAAGGTTAAAATATTTGTCTGGCCCTTTACAGGAATAGTGTACTAATCGCTTAGTGTCTAAAACCTGGAGCTCCATTCACTAAAATGTAAACTCTATAGAGGAAGAGACTTTAATTCTTTATTATGGAAAATGTCAGACATACAAAGAGAATATTGTTATGAATCTTCATGTATCTATCATCTAGTTTCAATTATCAACTCATAACTATCTTATTTCAACTCAATTCCAGCCCTACAAATCCTAGCTAGATATCCTATCATTTCACCTATAAATATTTTAGTGTATAAAATATTCTATAGTTCTATAGGACTTAAAAAACATGTATAACCGTAATAGCATTATCACTCTTAAAGATCTCAATAAATTCATGTAAAATCTAGTGTTCACATTTCTGATTTTCTCACAAATCAAAACTTCTGTATTTGAGTAAATGTAGATTATTACATAAGAACAAATGTAGATTTTTATACATGAAAAAAAAAAGACATCCCCTGAAAATAAGCCCTATTGAACCTTTTGGAGCAAAAATTAGTAACACCCAGCCTTATTTTGGAGGAAATATAATATGTACATTGCTGCTCCTATTCCTTTAATTTTATCCTTAATACTGAGGGGAAAAAATGGATTTGTGAATTTTGAATAATTTGAAATACTTGGGGATACATCCTTCACATAAACTATGTATTACGACCCTGCTCTAAATGACTTGTTAACAAAGACCTAAGCACCATATTTAGAAATGACTTCAAAATATATATATGATCCAGTTTGTTTTATAACTGATAAGTTCCTAGAGCTTTTTTGTTTTTTTCAGTTGTTCAGATATCTATTAATTAAAAGCTTGAGGTTAATTATGATAGCAAATGTTACACCCTATCAGGATGCAACGGAATCATGCTCTGAAGTTAGACTGACCAGATTAGCATCTCAATTTTAAGCAGTTTGCCTAAGGTAAGAAATAGTAACGTAGTTTTTTCACATTTGTAAAATAAGGATATTACAGTTACTCTTTAACTCATTGTGAGGATTAAGGGATATAAAGTGCTTAGACAGAAAGCCCTCAATATACCTTAGCTGTAATAACGGTAAAAAACATGGATAATGATTGTATCTTCTTACTATACACAAGACTGAACTACTGTTTTGAATTCCACAGCATTTAGTAATTTGGTGATATTAAAAATATTAAGACAGTTCAGCTAAAATAATCTGATGAAAAAAATAAGATTGCTACTTCACAATAAATATATTAGAAGCCCTTAGACTTTAGGCAACTTTTGCTTTAACGACAACACAGTAATAATAAAATGAAAAATCTGGTTCAAGATCTAGTATGTATTCCTTGAAGAATATCACAATTTGAGAAACTTTTAAGTCTCCCTGTCCCCAGCTTTCAATGGATTCCTTGTTCAGATTTCATACCTGCAATAATGCCAGTCCTTCTTCATTATCTCTGTCCTGTGCTCTTTCCACTTTCAGTAGACTTGACACATTAGTTAAATATTTCAGCTTTTGAGGAGGGGCTTTCAAGGTTTCACACAGTTGTAGCAACCTTAGGAACAGAAGAAAACAAGATTATTTTATTTTTTATTATCATTAGTATTACGTTTGAAAAAGTTTTTTCCCCCTCTGCTCAACCATGGTTAACTATGGCAGTGAGCCCTGCTCCTAAAAAGCCTTAATAAATCATCACTTAACTTCTCAATTTATTCATCTAAAATCACAGGACTGAGGCTGTTTACTAAAAGAATATTATGTTACAATGTAACAATTAATTTATACATATTTTAAAATTAAAATTTCTGTGTATCATTTAAATATGTTCCCCAGACTATTACAACACATAAGTCTATCACTTGTTGTGGGTTGTTAGCTAAGAGACAGAACACTAGTCTGGGAGTCTTAAATATAACTCTAAACCCTAGAGTTAAAAGAATGCAACCAATGAAAGTGAATTTCTGTATTAGTTAATCTAAATGTTTTCAAAGAATATCAAGTTCCCTGAAGTTTATATTAAGATAGTTTAAGGAACTATAACCCTAAGATTAAAATGATGTGCTTTAAAGTAGTAGCAACATAAATGATATTCGATATTCAAATAAAAAATCTTTCTACAAATATGGGTTGATCAGATCATTACTAGAAACTGATCTTTTTGTATCCTCACATCTAGGAAGAGCAATAGCTTTCTCAGATTTTGATTCTTAAATTCTATAAGGAAGAAATCAAGGAGAAAAAATTGGTTGCTTCTACTTTATGGCAGCATCTTTGTGTTCTAAAAATTCTATTAGAAGTCAAATATTCTGAGGTATTTCAAAATTTGAAACTCTTTGGGTGTTAACATGACACAAGTAGAAAAACCAGTATCATAAAACTTTGATTCATGTACAAAGTTATTGAAAATATTATATAACATTAAGTCAGACTATGTGTAAGGTATATATGTTGCATAAATGAATCTTATGTCTAGATTTGGGTCCCATTTCTAAGATTCCTCATTGTATTAAGCAAATACCCTCACGCCCCAATCTCAAATCCCAATCACTCCTGGATCCAAGCATTTCAGAATACAGATATTCAATGAGTACTTAAGATTTAAAAGAATCAGAACAGTACTGGAGCCAAGATTTATCTTTCTGTGTTCATGCTCAAAATCTTAATTTTTTGTGAACAAAAAAAGTAGTATAAACCCTAAAAGTAGTATAATAATATAAATCTCATTAAACTTTAAAGACAAACTTCAATGATCCAGAAAATCACTGTTAGCCTATCATAATAAGCATAAACAAGCTGCTTGCATAAAGCTTCCTAACAAGGATAAGTTTTGGTTTTTTTAAGTAAAATAAAGATTCTAGGGCTGGTGATGCAGCTCAGCAGTAGCGTGCTTATCTGGCATACACAAGGCCCTGAGTTCAACGGAAGGCCCTGAGTTCAGTTCTGAAATTCTACTTTTGTTTTCATTAACTCAATAATGTGGAAGAGCCATTCACTGTTCCAAATGTTCTGAATAATCATTAGATTTCCAAGAGTGTCACAAACTAATAAAGGTGTGCTTTGAGCATATGCTACTATACTCAATACCGATGTTTAAACCATCATTTATTTCTAAAAGTGTAGTGGCTAAGTTTTGTTTGCCTAGCAACCTTGTCCATCTGGTCACGATGATGGAGATCTAGCACACCTACTTACCCCATCCCTCCCTGTGTTGTCACTAAGGCCAAGAATAATACTTAAAAGAAAAATTAAACCGAATTTGTGTTCACATGACCTCCCAGAAATACAGTACTAAGTTACAAATGTTTCTAGGCAAACCCAAAACTGAGATGCAGAACATTCTTTTATGAAATGAAAATGTTACATAAATACTAGAAAACTGAGCATTAAAAATCATGGACATTGGTGTGGCTCTAAAATCACTTGAAAAGAAACATATATTAGTGCCACGAGATGAAGAGATGTAATACCCTGGAAAATTATATTGTGTGTGCAAATACTAAAATACAAATATGAACTAAAGGAAAAGTGCAATGATAGGATAAATATCACACTGGTTAAGGGTAGTGAACTGTTAACTTCAACTTGTTATAAACAAAGTTTAAGAGAAAGAAAGTTGAAAATATTTTGGAAATACCAACACTGAATAGTAAAATGTGACAATAAATTGTGATTTTCAGATTCTTTTGTATGAACTGACACTCACACTGTTTCAGTAATACAGGGAGTTCAGACAATAAACAACATGTACTCTCAAATTATTCACTTAGAAACAACAACACTTATCTTCCACAAATATCTATGTTGGCAAAAAAGGAACAATCAAATTTTAAAAAGAATTGTTTTAATCATTTTTGATTATATAACTATCTTACCTTCTCTTTTTTTGTTACTTTTTTTTTGTTTTGTTTTGTTTTGCAGCACCAGGGATTGAACTCACGACCTTTTGCTTGCCGGGTAGGCGCTTAAGACTGCTGAGCTAGATCCCCAGCCCTTATCTTACCTTCTCTTCAGGCAGTTGAGATGATACTGAATCTGTTCTTTTTCTTTAGTATCATTACTCAAAATTGCTCTAAAAAAGAAATTGAATAAGTATTAGCTTGAGACATGAATAATACAATTTGTGTACTTTTTCTCTCTGAATTCTCTCGAGTGTTCTTCCTTGCCAGGTAGGCAGAGTTACCTACTTTCCCTTTCATATGAAATATATTTTAAATAGCAGTACAGTAAAAATATTTTAAGATCACAAGGATCTGCTGATGGAGTTTAGCTCTAAAACAGAATTCTACCTTGTTTGCTTTATATCAACTATAGAATGGTAGCTTCCAATATTAAGAGTCACTCTGAACTCAACTTCTTCCAAAAAAATCCTTATTGACAAAACAATTTAAAATTCTGATACACGGCTGATCTGGCCATAAAGATTTTTATTTCACTGATGGAATCCCACATTTCTAAAATTAAAGATGTTTTTGTTGAAGACCAATGCTATCACAAACATTAAATGTATCTTCTTCTGAAATAGAAAAAGTTCTCAAAACATAGTAATATTTAGAAAAATGCCTATAGGAAACACAGTAAGTAGGAACCAAGGGATGAAAAAGAAAAATTTTATACTCACATTATCACTGCTTCTATCATAGTTTGCAAATGCTCCCTCACACTCTTTGAAAGAGGTTGCCAGGTTTTTCTCTTGTTGGATGCTATCTTTATCTGTTTTAGATTAATATGATTTGTTTGTCCTGTTATTAGTGATAGAAGATACTGTGATTAGTTCAGAAATTTGCATGGTTTTACTTAAAAAGTAGTTCCTTTAATCTAAAAAAGTTAATAGAATTATAAAAACTATAATACTATAAAGGTTCATAAACTTTTTAATTCATTTGTTATTGCAGAGGTAGGTGTTGAGTGTGAATTTGCTGCCCATTATGTTAACTGAAATAGTATTAAGTGATACTGCAAAACAATCCCCAAATAATTTTAGATGAAAAACCAACCTATAATTATTTAAAGTTTTAGTCTTAGAAATGACTTGAACTCAAGAATTTTATTGAGAAGACTGCAATACTGTTTCTACCAAATATTAGACAGCAATTGGAAAAAAAAGCAGATCAAACCATAAAAACATTCAGTGTCAGCTATGCTGTGTGCTGTTCTACTTAAAAAGGAGATTATTGACTTTCCTAAAGAATAGTTTTGGAGAGAAGGGATATTAAGCAAATTACATGCGTGCAGAGCATTACAGAATAAAGAAGTACTATGCTGTATGGAAGTATAAAACCAAAGCCTCGTCTTGGGTGAGGAGAGATAGGGAATTCTCCCAGGAGGAAATGATATTTAAGAAAACATGTCTATTCCAAATTAATTTACTCCAGTCTTAGGCAGTGGTTCCAAATTAATCTATACAGCAGCAGCAGAACAGAAAAGATACTGTCTTGAAGGAAAGTAAGTAGGTTTGTCTTTACATAATAACTTAGACTGTGAGACATTTTAATCTACTCTAGTTAGTTCCTGTCAAATTAGTAGCACAGAAGCCTTCCTTGTATTTTGCTAAAAGTGTTAAGTAAAATTTTAGTTGATGAAAAATAGTAACTGTATCTTAATGAAAATGTGAATGTGGGTGTTTATTACTATTTTATGCAGAAATCATAAAAAAAATGCTGAAAAACTTTTCAAGAATAAATCCTGAGAAAGATATACATTAGAGAAGATATAGAAAAGAAATACCTTCAGAAGACATATGCTTTGGATTATTTTTACTTCTTTTTATTGTGCTTCTAACCTAGAGGGAAAACACATACACACAGAGAGAATTAAACATAGCTTTGTCATGTATTTTTGCAATAGCTTCATCATGTATTTCAAAATAGTATTCATATATCTTCTAGTGGATAGAAAAAAAAAGTATATTGCCACTTCTACAGAAAATGGTGCATATTTATCACAGGCAGAAAGTATACTAAAGTAATTCTTAGATGAGAGCGATAACAATTTTATATAGTGTCGAAGAATTTTTTAAATAAGTTAGTATTCACTTTGCCAGTGAAATAGTGTTATGTATTTTTCCTGCAAAACAAATACAGGCTTTGCCTAATGAACAAAGTGAAACCTAGAAAAGTTTGGATTAGTTCATTTACTCTTTTATGAAGATAGGAAAAATTAAGGTAAGAAGAATTAATTCTTCCCAAACTATTTTTTTCTATTAGTAGAAATTTCCTCTTCCAACTGACAGACTCTCTAACAGATGTGATATAAATGTGTACACTTAATTCTTTACTCTTCCATTTAACAGCTTAGCATGCCCCATGACCTCGTCCGCCTCCTCAAAGAATTTTATGGTCAATTCTAAATTTTAGAAATTGAAGAAAACAACGATTTTTATCTGAGAACTTTACAAGTCTTGTTACAAAAACTTTAAGACTATAATATGAATTTCTATAGTTTGTATTAAACTGACCCTTAGTCTTCACATACTTCTATGGAATAAACACTTATTTCCAACTAAGAGCTCTAAGTGATAGATTTGATCTACTTGCAGCATTACCTTTTTTTCTGACAACTCCACTTCATCATCAATTTTTCTTTTTGAATTTTTTTTTAATTGTTGAGACTTTTTCTTGGAAGCATTTGCTTTATCACACATCTTGATGTAAATAATACAATTGTAATGCTTTAAAAAAAAACTCTGTAAAGATGAAAAGAACACAGAAAAATGGTAAAGCCTTATACAATGTTTTGTTAAAAAGACTACCTGTAATTGCTCCAAATTCTCTTTAAAAAAAAAAACTGTAATGAATGAAAGTTTGGGGATAGTATAATACATTTTAAAAATATTTTAACTTTTTTGTGTTTATGAAACAGGGTGTCCCTATGCAGTCCAGGTTTGCACTGAATTCACTATAGAGCCCAGGCTGGTCTCAAACCCATGGCAATCGTCCTGCATCAGTCTCCCAAGTGCTGCGATTACAGGCCTGTGCCACCATGCCTGGCAACATTTTAACATATTTTAAAACAAATAACTTTGGCTGTCTTGTCAGTGTAAGGATAACCAATTCAATTTCATTTCTCTAATAAGTGTGAAGATGAATGAATTCCGTTCCTCAAAATAGCTTTCATTTATATGGCTTTCAAAACATTATTTGTATGGTTTTTTTTTTTTTTTTTTTTTTTTTTTTTTTTTTTTTTTTTTTTTTTTTTTTTTTTTTTTTTTTTTTTTTTTTTTTTTTGCGGCACCGGGGATTGAACTCACGACCTTATGCTTGCCGGGCAGGCACTTAGACCGCTGAGCTAGATCCCCAGCCCTATTTGTATGGTTTTTATTTGTATGGCTTTCACATTTCTTACTTTATACTCCTCCATACAGTAACATCACCTCCATGTTTAAATCCAAGAAAATAAAAATACAGTGTTCACAAATGTCAGTTCAAAGAGTAATAGCTTCTTAAAGTAATTGGGTTTACATTACTCAATTTATGGTAAAGATAGGAGATAACTTTTAGGGTTATACTTTTTCCGGCAGTATTGGGGATTGAATCTAGCACCTGCACACTAAGCTGTATCCCCAATCCTTCTGTTAATTCTTAATTTTGAAACAATCTACAGTATACTGTGACTACTAATGTAATTGTCTGCCATTTGTAAGGATTTAAATTTTATCTGCTCTCCATGCATTTTAAAAATACTACAGAAGTATACTGATTACTTTGTCCTACAAATCACAAGACATGAGGATAGGGATTTCAATGACAAAACTTAAACTCCCTTTCCCCTTGCAATTCTTTATCAAACTCATTCTTGATAAAAGGAATAGAGGATGGGTTATCTATTATTGCATTACCATAAGGGATATACTTGTACCGTATACAAGGAAGTTTGCATATGTGTATATTGTTTTTTGATATATATATATATATAGCTAGGTGTTATACAGGTAAGTCACTGTTCCTTTTCTAAACATTCAGAGTTTATAAAAAATACATTAAAAAATTGGTTGAAAGATCACAAAGTATATACAGGAACTGTCAGATCAATTACAAAAAGTAGTAGAAACCAAAACATCACTTTACCCAGATTCTAAACAATGTGATTCCTTACTCTACACTTAATCTCTTCTTTGTTACATCGCTAACAAACCCAATTCCCTCACCTAGACTTCCCTTACTTCTAAATCCATCTATATGAGCGCTTCATTCATTGACCTCTCTTACAAGAGATCACATATACAGTTCAAGTTGTTTATTAAATAAGAGCACCCAGGTGAGGGGTAAGTGAGGGCTGATATTTAGATTAAAAAATGGTATAAATCTGAGCCAGGTGTAATGGTGCACACCTGTAATCTCCAGCACTCAGGAGGCTGAGGCAGGAGGATTACTGCAACTTCAAGTCCAGCTTGGGCTACATAGTGAGTTCAAGAATCTAGCCTTAACTACACAGCAAGACTCTGTCTCCAGGAAAAAAAAAAGGCAAATTCCTCCTCCTCTTGCCTTTTTTTTTTTTCAAATGGTACTGAGAATTGACCCAGCTCAAACTTACAATTGTGACTCAGTTTTCTAGAGCACTGGGATTACAGCAGTGTGTCATCATGGCCAGTTGCAAATTTCTTCCTGCTACTGTTAAGCAGAGGTAAGTTCTAGATCCCCTTGTCTTACATCTTGGCAGACTCTGCAGCTCAAACAACTGGTAGAAGTAATTCTGCTCCAATTTACTAGCCAAAAAAAAAAAAATCAAGAGATTGGCAGCTTCAACTTCTTCTCAATTGGAAACACTTGCTCTTGGAGTTCAGTCGCTGCTATACTGGGAAAGCTAACGTGGAGAGGATCTGAAAAGTCAGGCAAAAGCCCTATGTGAGCTTTCAGCCAACAGCCAGCAACAGCTTACCAGTTTGGTACATGTACTCCTAAGCCAGTATGCTACAGCTGACATTGCACAGAAAAAAGTTAAGCTGACTTCCCAATCCCGAGTTTAGAACAAAATAAGTAATTAAAAGATCCACCTGAATACCAATCACATAGCATGAAAACTCTTTAGCATGTCATTTAGTCTTTAACAATCTAGCCTTGCCAAGCTTTCCATACTTCTCTTCTACTCCTTATTTGAATTTCCCTCTCTATACAGATTTGATGATTTCTTGAACACACTTAAGAGTAATTTTGCTTCCCAAGAACAAACTATATCCTCTACCTGAGCTGCTTTCTTTCCTGTTTCTTCTTAACCTCTCAGATCATGTTCTTCCAAAGCTTTCCTAACCACTATACCTCCTTTTTCTCAGGCTGTGGGCTCTATGGCCTCTCTTATATGAAGCTTATGGTTTGGTTCTATGAATCACTTTCTCTCTTCTTTATTCAATAACATGTAATTCAGTGCTATTCCAAATATGATTCACAAACTGTTTGGCACAATCCTTTTAAGTGCAGAAACTGAGAATAATAAATGTTTTGATAGTAATTTGACAAAATAATGTGTCAGATCTAATCATAAGCCTTGTCTTTGGAATCTCATTTTTTTGGTAATTAGAATTTTTTGAAAACAGACTTTATTTTTCAGACCAGGTTTAGATTTACAGTCAAATTGAGCAGAAGGTATAGAAAGTTCTCGTATATCCCCTACTCACCCCCCACCTACTCTAATTTCCCTCACCATCAATATCCACATTGAGATTACAGACGTGCACCACCCCACCGGGCTCTAATAATTTACTACAAAAGTGTCAGTTGTGACTGATAACCCATTATTCCTATCACTGCCAAGACAACTGTAATGTATATTAAAATGAATAGAAATTTTGTTCTGGTCTTGATCCCCTGGAAATCAGAGCCGACTAATAGTGTGCTGACAGATATGAAAACAATTACTACGTACAACGTGATAAATGCTGTTTAAAAAAAACCAAATGAATGACTATCTTTCCTTGTGTATACATGAAGAAGTATACACTATTTAGAGAAAATCTTGAGTTTCCTTTTGAATTATTTATCTAAAGAAGAAATAAAGTATTTAAGGGAAATGAGCAAAAGCTGAGTGATTTCGAAGTCAGCTCGAAGGAAATTGGTGATTTCGGGGCAAGGAAACAAGCAGCGAGACTTCTAATGTTTATAGGGCGAGTGGAAAGAAAGCTGCAACAGTAGTTTGTGGGCGACCACACACTGCACAAACAAGGGGGGCACCCCATGTTGTCTTGTTTTTACCAGCTCGCTGGAACTCGTGGAAATCAAGTTTCTCAATCTAGACTCCCAAGTGGGCACAAGAAATGATCGGGATCGTTATCTGGCGAACACGCACACAGACCCTGATGCACTTCGCCCCATACCCGCTGAGCGTGCTTCAGAAATGAGGATAAGGAGGATGGAGGAAGCACGGAGGAACCTGGAATATACGTGGTTTCACTCCCGCCTGGGAAATCAAATGCTTCATCCCGCGGCCCTGAGTGACAAAAGTGTCTGGACATCGGCCAAAACCCCTTGAAAATGTCTAACGCTCCTCAAACACAAGACCGCGCAGCTTGCCAAAGGCGCGCCGGCCACTAGACTCATCTAAGCCACCCAGCAGGTTAAATGCTTTCAAGACTCACCGACTGAATCTTCTTAAATGTGTCGTCTGACACCCGATCTCAGAGAATTCGCGCCTAAACAACCGAAAAACCACGGAGACCGGAAGTACCTGAAAGAAAGCGGAAACGCTTGTAGCGAGAGGCGGACCTCCCGCCGGGTCTCTTACGTCATCAGAAACGCGGCCATGAGAGCGATTTGATTGGCTGGAGGGAGGGTCGTGTCTTCCGATGCTGGGATTCATCTGGCTGATGTCAGCTCAGGCAGGATGCGGGGCGTCCCAACTGTGTGGGTCTCTGACTAGTAGAGCAAGAAGTGTAATAATCCTGTCGCCCTCTCCTACAGCCGAGTCTGAAATAGATAGGCCAGTAAGACTGCACTTAAAAGCCCGCCAGGCTTTCCGGTTTTTCTTTTTTTTCTGTTTTTTTTCTAGTTCATCCCTTTGCTCTGTGGCCTTTCTCTACCCATCTTTTTCCTTTGCGGCTTTACCTACCTGCTGCAACAGGCTCCCACTCACCTTTCTTTGCCTTCTAGATGCTCGCTTCCACCGACTGCTCATTTTTGGCTAAGTCCTTGGGAATTCGGAGGTACAGCTGCAAAGCAAGTGCTTTTAACGCCTCAGGGGCCGTGTCGCTATCTTCTCTGACCACCCAGGCACCTAGTAGAGGTCGCTCTACTCTTGTTGCTGGGACAAAATATCCGACACCCACAAGTTAGAGGAAAAGTTTATTTTAACTCACAGAGGTTTTAGTCCATAGCCCAGGTTCTAAGGCAGGGCCGTATGGCAGAGGAGTAACAACTCAAGATGTGGCAGACAGGAAGCAAGGAGCCTTTCTGCTTTCTTTCCCTTTTTATTCCATCCAGGCTACAAGCCTATTGGTTGGTGCCACTCACACCCAGGGTGGGTCTTCTGTTTTCAGTAAATGCATTCAGCCATACTCAGAACTATGTTAATCAGTGGACTAATTCAGTTATCATGCATCCTTAATCCAGTATCACATCATCCTGTTTTAATCACTGTAGCTTTGTAATATAATTTGAAATCTATGATGGCTCCTTCTTTGCTCTTGTTACCCAGTATATAGTGATCTTCTTTGCTTCTTCTGATTGGTTTTAGCTTGAAATTCACTTAGGTACCTTACAGAAACGGAATGGCTTGGTTTTACAATGGCCCAAAGGACAACGCCATACAGACACCCAAATTCTACAGCAGGTCCAGCTCGTGAGAAGCTGACCAGTGGTCCAAGTATCCCTGGAGTACATCTTTCAAAGATCACACCATGAAAACAGTTGTCTAGTTCTAGCCAACCAAAAGTTTAGTTCCTTAGGGTACAAGATTAGTTGCCTGGAATTTCACTTGAAAATGTTATAAAGAAGCAGCTGACTGCAAAATTTGTTTTCCCCCTTTCATAAGAGGCCCTATGCAAGTAGTTCTGATTTCAAAAAAAATTCTTAGATTAAAAGGGTCTGTTGAGAAACTTGATTTTTTTTCTGAATAATGTACCAAGCTTACTAAGAGCAGGGAGATTATAAAACTGTTATTAAACAATGAAAAAAAACGTTGAAAGATCGTCTATAAAACAACATAAATTTTTTATCAAAAAGTTTAAAAATTAGTACCTTGTCTCATTTCTAAAACATGAATAGAAAGTCTGTAAGAATCCAGATTTTATGAACTTTACTCACACAATATTTGTTCAAATGCTGGTGATTTAGATTATCATTTAAAACATTTTTTTAAGCAAAAAGAAACTGAAATTGAAAACAACGTGGAACAGAGCCCCAACCAGAAAGGAAAAGTTACTATACTTTTTCATTAGAACCAGCTCTTCAGCCCTCCTGAGACCTAAGGCAGTGTTTTGGAGAGGAACCACAGGTCCCATTCCTGGAAGGAGACTTTTTAGCATTCCTGAATAAAACCCAGCCATCCAGACAGAGGCTGGTGAGGGTACCAGGAGGTTCCCAGGGTTCTCCACCAACGCAATTTAGTTCAACTTGCAAATCTTTGCCTGCTGGTCTGGGATCTTCATGGACATAATGTGCTTTGCAGGTGTGCTTTGTCAAGTGATCACTGCACATGGAACAGTGGTCTCAAGAAAGCATATGAACTTCTCCCCCTTGAATTCTGTGATGGTGAGACAGTTCTGAATTACTGACCTGTCCTAGTTGCAGTTGAAAGCCCCCCCCAACAACCCCCAACCCAGTGAATTCGAAGATAA
>RJWT010002597.1:0-40179 GCA_004365215.1 Cuniculus paca | reverse complement strand
TTTACAATCACCTAGGTACATGTGCATAATACAACTTTTTTGTTTTTATAATCCCTTTCCCCATGCCTCCTCCACTATTCCTCCTCCTCTAATTCCCCTTTTGCCATTTTCTTTCTTATTGATATAGTTAATCTTAGCTAATGTCTATGGCTTATGTTTACATTCATTTAGGTTATTAGGTTCCTGTACATGGCATATCTTTGCTTATTTCCCTTTCTCTCACCCCTTGCCCTTGGTCTTTTAGAACTCTTCCCATGTTTCTTTAATGTATTATTCTTTTTAAAATTCCTTATTATTCTTGGACCAAAGATGATTTAACATGGAATTTTTAATATTAGTATTAAATATTAATTTAGAGGACTTTTTCTCCATATAAGATTGTGGGGTTTTTTGGGTTCATGTTTAATTTTTATTTTATTTTAAAGAGAATAAAACCAAACAAAACAAAACAGAATAAAGCCAATCAAAAGAAACCAGCATAAGCAACGCAGGACTTCAAAACAATAGGAAATCAACAATGGTCACCACAATGCCTCTTGCTGTCTTCAGAATAGCTGCAGATACCTTCAGACATAGTAAACATCAAGCAAAGCTGAACAGAACAGAACCAATAAAAAACAAAACACTGAATGCAATACAGAATTTCTAAACAAGATAATAGTAAATCCAAAATGGCTACCATAATATATCTTGTCATCTTTGAGATAGCTGCCCATGCCATGGGATATAATAAAATCAAATAAAACAAAACTGAATAAAACCCAACCCAACAAACCAATGAAAATGAATCAGGGCTTCAAAACAAGATAATAGAGAATTAACAATGGTTACCACCTTCAGAAAGAGATCCCCCATAGAGGCTACATTGCGTATAGTTATCCCCTGAATAGATGATCAGACTACTGGCTTTAAACCTGCAAAGTCAGTGAAACACTAAACACTACAAGCATTAAATTGTATTTTACCTCAATAGCTCTCATCACAGCCTGTTTTTCTCTGGATCAGCCAGTTGCTCATGGCAGGAAGCGGGGAGTGAGTGTTGGTTCTTCTTGTTTTCTAGGCACTGCACCTGAAAAGGCTGGCATCTGGCTCTCCCCGCAGCAGCCCATGCATGGTGCTGATTCACAGAGAGGGCTTGCTTCTTGGTGACTTCTTGTTCTCTTCCCTTACAGTCCACAAATGGCACTGACTCACAGGAAAAGGCTGGTGCCCACACATGGCATCAATTCACAGGGAGACTTGCTTCCTCTCCTTATAAAATTTTGAAGTAGAAGTTTTTTCTAGTTTAGCTTTGAACAATAGGAAAAATTCAAAACACAAGTATTTTTGTTGAAAATTCATAGTATAATTGGAAAAATGAAATTTAATATAATTTGCTTAATTTAAAAACTACTGTTCACTAAGATACCAGACAATTCCATAAAATTATATTTGAGATGTAATATCTGTAGCATTTTGTTCTGAATTTTCTGATTTTATTAATTTTTGCTTCTAAACTTATGTATACATTAAAACACTGTGTAACTCTTCACCAGTCTGGGGCCGGGGATTTAGCTCAGCAGCATAAGTTCCTGCCTGACAAGCATGAGGTCGTGAGTTCGACCACCAGTACCAAAAAAAAAACAAAAAAAAACAAAACACTGAAATCTTCACCAGTCTGGCTATTTGTTAATTAGGTGCTAATTATCCACCCACAAGTCCTTAGTAATTGTTTTTATATACAAAAGTAATAACTGTCATGATTAATTATTTCATTCTTATAATAATAAATACATCTTCACATTTCAAGGGACTGACAAATTTCAGCAGAGAAAATACAGCAGGAAAATTTCAACCCATTATGTGAGAATGGTTAGCGATAATCGAAAGTGGAAGTTCAGATATTTCATTTACATAGCAATTTCTTTCTGCTACTTTATTTTACTAAAATACCCTGATTGAGTTAGATGGTAGCCTCATAGTGTTGTTCTTATGCTGGTTCATTATGATTTATAGAGCAAGGATCAGTAAACTGCTGTTCCAGGGCTAAACCTTACCCATCTTCTTGCTTTTCTAGTTCTCATTAGCTAAGAGGGGTTTTAAATCATTAGAGGTTTGCATCTTAAGTGATTATATAATTATCTACATACTGTGCTCAATTTTACATCTGACCATAAGGCCTGAAATTACTATTCTCTGGTCCCACAGAGGAAATGTTTTCTGACCTTGTTTTCTAGATGACTGGATACCATGTTGTGCCAACCTTTCTGTTATTTAGCCTTACAAAGGGCAAGACCAAAACAAGCGGATTTTTCCTAACACTAAAGAAGATATGCCAGAACCACCTGCAGATATGCAACTACATTAAATCTTCTGATATACATTTATACTATCTTTTCTAGGAAGAAAGATAGCAATTTTTATCAGTTCCTCATCTCAAAAATCAGGGTCCTTTACTCTAAATATATCCTTTTTATAGACATATAGAGCATAGTATTGTCAGATCAAATATTTTTATATATTTCAAGAATGATACTTAAAGGTAACACATACTTTTATCTTAAAATACTAGGTGAAATCTTATGATAGATATAATGGATCTATTAACATTCACAGACTTTAGAACCCAAATGGCAAAACTATCAATTTTCAAGAAACAAGTGAAGAATCGTGTAACATCTTCCTTAAATGGAACAGGTAAGTGGAAAAGAAAGCCAAGTGAATAATAGTTCCATTCAGCTTGTCCATTCAAAGGGTAATTTCGCTGTTATTTTTACTTTGTGTATATTCTCTGTTTCACTGTCTGATTATTGGTCTAAGACCGAAAACAGCTTTTGTAGTATGAAGTTTTTTTTGTTGTTTGTTGTTTGCTTTTGTTTTTGTTTCTGTTCTTTTCCAGAGAGCATCACCGCTTTAAGGCTAAGATTCAAAATTATGAAAGAGAATGACATTAGTGAAATGATGTAGGATTTAGTTTGTTTGGTTTTACTTTGCTTCAGTGTAAAATTAGATCTGTCCATCTGAACATTCATTACCACATCAGAGTTTAACCTCAAGCTTACAGGGAAAAAAATGTATGTTTTATACATATTTAACTAAACAACCTGTTTCTTTACTTGGCATCAGTTAAATTGCAAAGAACTCTTCTTATTGTGAGACCATTCCCTGATTCCACAGGCTTCTCTGGCTAAGTGATTGACTTGCATGCTTTTGTGCTTAATGTATAAAAGATCAACTCTCTATTACACAAAAATAGAAGCCAATAAGTCATTTATTTATAATGAAGAAAATGTCTAAAAATGAAGATTCATAAGAGCAATTCAAATAATATTCAGTCAACATCAACCTCAAGACTGCATGTTAAATAATTCATGAAGGCAGATTTATTTTTATATTAAAATAGGCTTGGTGCTAAACTTAGTATAGGTACTCATCATATTATAATTTGTGGCTCAAATGCCCAGATTTGAAACTTATTTCTCTTACTCAAAGCTGATAATCCACTATGACTTGTGTGTTCACTGCTGCACCAAGCACTGGTCTTGAATTGGAAACACTGCTTCACTGAATCCTTACATTTGCCTTTGCTCATGCCCTTCTACAGGTTTAGAGTGATCTGTGCCCCTTTTTATTCCTGCACATTCTTAGATCTCAGTTTAAATGCAATATATGCAGGGAAAGTTTGGACTTCTCAGATTTGCTCACTTTTGTCTATTTTATGATCTGGTACAGTACTAGTTTTTCTTTACTACACTGTAAAGCTTTTACAGTTAGGTAATTAATATCTATAACCCACAATAGATTTTAAGCTTTAGAAGCACAGAGATCTTTTTCATGTCTACTTACCATCAAAACTCTGGCATACATCATAGTGAGTGGCATATCATACAATTTTAATAGCACATAATAGAAGCTTTATTGTGGAATTAACATTTGCTCTCATGGCATAGGCAACATAACCCCATTGTACAAAGGAGGAAACTCAGAGATTGTGTAATTTGTTTAAAGTCACAGAGATAGTGTGTGTTATAACCATGATTGGAACTTCTGTATCTGTAATTATAGGGTCACTTACAAAACAGTGTTTTGTATAAGGAGGAGTGAGGCTTTGCCAAGAGTAATTTGGCATTATGTATCTAGGGAACTAATACCAGAGCACTTTGGCCACTGAGAACTTGGCTTTGGAAAGAAGAAAATGTAAAAAGACATTGTCAGAGGCTTAAATGGTTTTGCTTACAACATAGGCAGGACTTACATCTACAGAGAAGCTCTAATACACTGAACTACACATAAAAACACATACAGACAGACACATATAACCACACACATTCTATATACTACACATACACATACTCCACTACTTTTATTACCAATATTTATTTGTCATCTGCTGGAGTTATTCCAATTGAAGAGAGGCAAAATTAAACAATGGGAAGACCACTGAGTACAATCCCTGAACTGTTTGCTCTTTCTTGTCACCTGTGAAATTTGTCCTCAGTTTGCTTCTACTCTCGTCTGAGTTTACATATATATTACAGATAGACAATAATCTCTTAAAATTTTAAAATAAATTTGAAAACTTTAGAATAATATGCAAATTTGTGTTACACTCATTAACACTGTAGCATTTCACCCCACACCTCTCTGTCTCAATGGTTATAACCTTTATTTTACATGCACCTTTTAATGGAACTCTACTAGAAGATATGTAAAGTAAAACCTTTGAAATTTGCAAATATCTCAAGTGTATGAAGAAACACACAAAATTAATAGCCAATCAATTGGCTTTAAATTAAAGTATCAATCTTCATTGACAGCATGATTCATAAAGATAGCTCAATGTCATCCTCTCATTTAAAGTGGATTTTCCAACATTAAACAGCTAAAAAAAATAATTTATCAGTATTTACACATACTAAATTTCTTGCGGTAGCCTTTTTTGCCTGTATTTTCTATCTAGATACTTGACCTCTAACAATTGGAATGCGAATGTGTATTATCAAAAGCTATGATAATGCATATCAAAAAACTTTTGAGAACATGAACTTTTAAAAATTGAGAAATTCCAGTTTTAGGAATTTATTCTATGTAAACACTTAAGGATGTAAACTGAATGTATACATAAAGGCATAGTACTCTGTAGCAATTGTAAAGTGGTCAGATACATCAGTGTTATCCACATAGTAGAAAGTATCTATTGCTATTTTTTATTTTATATTTTAATATAAATATATTTAAAAAAGCATTTTCATTGTTTACTACGTTTAAATACTATTGATATACAATACAATAAATAAAACATATTTAAATGTTAAATGAGTTATAACACACATACATATATACATATTCACAAAACCTTCAGTATTGTTAAGATAATGAACATATCCATCACGCCTAAAAGTACCCGCATTCCTTTTGTAGTCAATCCTTTTGTCCCATCTTACCTCCATTTCCAGAAAATCACTTTCATATTATGGTAGATTCATTGGCATTTTCTAGGATTTTATAAAAATAGAAATATCATATAAGTGTATAGATAGATAAATAGATGTGTACAGATAACTGTTATATGTAGAGATAAATATATAGATGCCTTCCATTTAATTCCTAATTTTATAAATTCACTTCTGAATAAAATTCCAAATATATTCATATGGTTACCTGTTGAAGACCAAATAAGTTCTAAGTGTTTACTATTACTTAAATTTCTGACTATTCAAGCGCAAAAATTGTATGACTTGTTTTTCTTGGGCAAATGTCTAAGAAGAATGGCTGGTTGCATAGTAAGTATATTTTAATGTATTAAGAAGTGTTCATACTGTTTTCCAAACTGGCTATATCTGCATACATTCCCATTTATAGTGGATGAAAAATCCTATGCTCCACTTCTCCAATACTTGATACAGTCAGTAAAATAACTGTAGCCATCATAGAGGTTCCTTGTAGTTTATTGGACCATATACATATATGAAAGAGAGAGAGTTTCTACATACACATTCTAGTCTGATACACGATTTTCCAAATATTTCATTCAGTTAGTGGCTTGCATTTTCAATTTTCAACAATATTTTTGATGTGCAAGACTTTTTCTTTTGATAAGGTCTGATTTATCAAGTTTCCCTTCATGCCTTTATAGCACATTTTAAAAATATTTGCAAAACCCAAGGTTACTAAAATTTTAATTGTTTTACTCTAAAATATTTTATTTTTAGCTCTTACATTTAGCTGTATATCTATCATTTTGAAATTGAAGATCATTTTATTGAATATGGCCATTCAAATGTTCCTGCATTATTCGTTGGCCATATTCATCTTTTCCCACTGAACTACTTTAGCAACCTTATCAAATATCAATTGACTATACATGTGCAGTTCAACTTCAGATCACTTATGTTCATTTGATCAGCAAAGGTATATTTACTCTAATAACATGCAGTTCTATGCATCTTTTAAAATTAGTTTGTGGATTTCTAAAACTAGTTTGTCAGATGTGCCAGATTTTTTTTGCTGACATTATGCTGATTCCCTAAGTCAATTAAGCGGGAAATGACATCTTAAAGGTATGATTCTTTTTTTTTTTTTTTTTTTTTTTTTGCGGCACCGGGGATTGAACTCACAACCTTGTGCTTGCTGGGCAGGCGCTAAGACCGCTGAGCTAGATCCCCAGCCCCAAAGGTATGATTCTTTCGGTGCATGAGTATGGCATAACTCTCCACTACCTTTAATCTGCAATTTCTGTCAGTAATATTTTATTTAAATTTCACATATGCAAATTCTGTCAAATTTATTTCTAAAAGTTTCTTTTTTTTTAATTTCTATTATTTGACATGTACATATGGAAAGCAATTGATTTTTGTGAACTAACATTTTAAAATACTGCAAAACTGATAAGTTTTAGTAGTTTTTTGAATGTAAGGAAGACTTCTCTATGAAGAAAATTACTTTATTCTGGAATAATGACAGTATATCTTTGTCTCTGACATCAGACTATAAAAATCATGTTGAGAAAATGGAAAGAAATAAGAAAATAAAATATTTTCTAATGACTCAGAAATGGGGACCACTCCAACATGCCTTTATTTCAATTAGCCAGCCCCATTCCTCTGATAATCATACTTAACTTAGCACCCTGAAAAGTGATAAATCTAAATTTTTTGAAAGGATTTTCTGCAATCAATTAAAATAACACACTTGAAAGAACTTCAACACTTAATAAAAGTTATCACTTAGGTTGCAGAGTCCTTGTGATCATGCTCAATATTTTAGTATTTATTTGCATGTTATCCTTAAATGGTCAATTTAGTGCATTTTCTTAATCCAGAATTTTATTAATCAATCCTGTATCACATCATGGAATTTCAAAGGTTGTCATAAAAATGTACTATACAACTTCATTATTTTTATTTCCTAGAGAAAACAGATTTAAGTGAGTTAATAATATATATTAATTATCTCCTTACAAAGTTCATATTTTCAGCAAGAAGAATGAGGCTACTATATTGAAAAGGCAATTCTTGAGAAGTTTTAGTTCTTAAAGTTGCCTAACTAGGACTCCTGACTTCTGAAAATCCAAGAACACTCCCAGGAGATGGCAAACCATGTGAATCCTTTCCTGTGCTCAGACTTCATGACAGGCTTCAGTCCACACTGCATAATGTCTGTCAAAAGCCAAGGCTACTGCTTTGATTTAATTTGGCAAGTTCCCAACAGACAAGCAAAAACATCTTTAAAGCACTAGAAAGAATGACGGAAAAAGAAAGGGAAAGACAGTGAGGCCACAGAAATGGAGTTTCAGCAAAGACCTCTGCATGTATGTCTCGTATATTTTTACTAGTTTTACTTCTTTTAGAACTTTGTTTTTGTAAAGGCAAGAAACATGGCTGACTAAATAGCTGCTTCATTGTTCTTGGTAAGATAATTAATGATGAAAGACAGGGAAGAGAGATTTATGACAACTTTTTAGAAAACAAGACTAATGTCAACATACCAAAAATATGAGTTGCCCTCAGGGGAGTTCATTTTACATAGTGATAAAAGAAATATTGAGCTTTCTCATCCTATTGACTTAAATAATTTATACTAATCTTTGGTGATATAAGTGGAAGTTTTGGTTCATAGCTGTGTTGAAATGGTTATATTTCATAATTAATAAATGGACAGTCTCAACAGAGTCGGCAGAGCTGGGTGCTTTTCCTCTGGTAGTTGAATTAATTTGCTGCTCCTCCAATGCCAAGTTTCCACTATACCAAGCACTTTCTAAAGCATTTCTGCTTCCATTTAAATGCTCTACTGAAGAAAAAAAAATTCATGATGAAAATAACAATATCTTTCAGTTCAGTATCTTGAGTTGTTTCATCTTTAGCAAACAACTCTCTAGAGTCACTTTTCCTCTAATTTGTTCTATTTCATTCTTGTTGGAAAGCACAGGACAGAGGCATTTTGAGTTTGTTCTGAAGCTTCTAAGTAAGATCTTTTGATGGAATTGATTTGGAAACCACTTCAACTCACTAGGGAGGCCTTTACAGCATTTACTAAGAACTGTTTCTGATGTGACCTTAAAAATAATTCTTTAAATTTTCCACAGTAGGAAAACAAACATAAATTCTCTGAATAACATTTTTTTTTCCATTTTTAGTAGAGAAAAACCAGCTCTATAACTCCTCCTTTTTGTTAAGTTTTCCATCTTGTCAACAAAAATCATAATTGCTATATAGGTCTATAATTTTAAAAGGAAATTTAAGAATCCATTCTGTCTGGGTAGCTTCCAAAAGAAAAGAAAATGTCTCAACTGTGGAAAATAGCCAGCAGAACAGAGTTAAAATTTGAGAAAACACTTTGGAAAGATTTATTTTTTCGGAAAGTTTTAGATTTGAAAATTGGAATACATCGCCTAATTAACGTTTAATGTTGGCAGACAGTCGCAAAGGGAAAAGCAGCCAAGCTTCAATGGCACTTCCCTAAAGAGACACAGAAACTTCATAATCAATCAACATGAAGCATTTATGGTGCAATATACTGTATGTCCATCATTAGGCTCTGTGTTCAAGGGAATAAAACAGAATGAAAAAGCACAAGCATTGCTGCATTGAAAAGACAACACCGAGTAACTTAGATAGCTTATCTTTACTTTAGTATCTACTGACCTCAATGTGCTCCGAAATTCAGCAAAGGATCATCAGTGAAAACAAGCAATCTGAACTGAATTTTTTTTTTTTTGAGGCACCAGGGATCAAATTCACAAGCTTGTGCTTGCCAGGCAGGCTTTTATGCGACTGAACTAAATCCCCAGCCCTTATCTTTTTGAGAAAGGGTCTCACTATGCTGTTCAGGCTGGCTTTGAGCTCATTTTGTAGCATAGGCTAGTCTCAAACTCGCCAAGATCCTCCTGTCTCAGCATCCTGAGTGCTGGGATTACAGGCGTGCACCACCACGCCCTGCTTGAACTGACTTTTGAAGATTATTAGGGTCAAGACTGATGGAAGGGACAATAGAAGAGCATTCATGGAAGCAGGAACCATAGGTTCACTCTTAGGGTCATTAGTTTAGCATAGATTCTGCATGTTTATCATGTAATAGTGGGAAGTTAGGTTGTGTCAGGTACATTGAAACTAGATGACATGTAGAGATTTTATGCAAGACTCAGAAGGTTACTAAAGTTTTTGAAGCAGAGCAATAAGGCAATAAAACTGACATTTAAGGATGAGATGAAATAGTATTATGGACAGAGAATAGTAATTGAAACAACTTTATAGTCATCTGGAAATAAAGAATGCAAGTATAACTATTGTTATAAGTTCAAAGTCAGAGTTAAAAATAAAAATGAATGATATTGTGAATATAAAGATAATTGTTGACCCACTGGGAATAGAGAATTAAATAAAAGGATTACTTCAAGATGAGTTCATGGAATCTGTTTTATAAAACAGAGGAAAGGATAGTACTTTTCAAAAAATCAGGTTTAGGTAAATAGTCATTTTAACAAGGATGAGGAGGGATGTAAGTGTAGGAGGGATATAGCTGAGGTGGTAGGAGAGAAAAGATGGACCATATGGTAACTTCTTCTGTCACATTCATTTTGGTTTGATGGGAAGATATTCAAAGGACAGCATCTAAATGACAGTTGGAAAAGATACAGGATAACATAGCTTAATTCTTTTTATTCCTCTTTCATCCCACTTTCTCCAACCATGGGACTCCTTCCCATTTGCAAAAGATTCACCTTTCTGTTTCATATTGTCTATCTTTTTTTAAAAAATTATTTATACTCTGGGTTCCTCTTATAAGAGAAGTTATGCAATATTTAAGATTATGTATTTGATTAATTTAAATTAGCCTTATGGTTTCAAGATACATGTATCTATCCCTTAAAATGAATGTAAATGTTATGTACTAAAAACATGTAATACAAAAAGTTTAGAAAACAAAAAGAAGATATAGGATAAAAGGGAGGAACAGCAGACTATTTGGGAAAGCATGAAGCCAAACAGCTGCCATGAAAAGAACATTCTATCCCATTTTTTAAGTTTTTCAATCTACCTGCTGTTCTATCAATTAATCTTACCTTTATGACACCTGGCTTGCCTACCATGTAGGGCTGTTGACTAGGTCATATGCAAACAAACTCATTTTCAAAGTAGTAAAGGGTTATATAAATGTGCGTATTATCATTATGTCTTCTGTTATTCTTTTATTATTTTTCTAAAAAGCTACTATATCCCTACTCCTTAACTGTAAGCTGCATAAAATGACTTCTTACAGGGAGAGCAGTATGGAAATTGAGAAAAGGAAGTAATAATTAATAAATCTGAGAAAAACTACACCAAGTGATCAAGGTTAACATCAGCAGTAATAAGTTAAGCTCATCACACACACTCTTGATATGACTCAGTGAAATCTACACTTTATCTCTGCTATTATCCTTCTCCAAATACATAAACATGTAGCCCCAGATAACAAAAAAAAAAAGAAAAAAAGAAAAAAATCAATTCCCAAGTGAAAAGCATTCTACATAATTCTTGACTAATAGTTCTGAAATTTCAAGGTCATCAAAAATGAGGAGTCTAAGAAAGTCACAGTCAAAAAAGCCTAAAGAGTTCGTGCATTTGAAATGCAATGTGGTGTCTTGGATGGAATATTGGAACAGAAAAAAATTATGTACTACCTAAGGAAATCTTATTATAGTATGGAATTTGGTTAATAACAATGTTTCAGCATCAGCTAATTAATTCTGATAAACTTGACATGTAAGAGCTGTTCGAAAGATTGCCATGTGTGTTTAAATTAAAAAATTGATTACAGTAAATGACATATTGCCATTAATCCTTCTTAAAATACTGTTACTAACTTGAAATACAATTATTGCATTATTCTTGCCACTTTCTGAAGCATTCTGTAATTCTTAATGTTTGATTGTCTTCACAAAGTGTGATCAAAAGTATAGTGAACACTGCTACTCTATGACATCAAACAGAAAAGAAGGCACATAAAAAAAAATTACCACGTGTCCTCATCCACCTTATTCACTGGATCTGGCACTGTGCAACTTCTGGGACTTCCTGAGAAGTCAGAATGACCTTGAAAAGTAAATCTTTTGAATGAATTTAGGACAATTGGATAAGTATATTTGAAGGAGGGAAATTAATGACTATATTTTTTTATTATAAGAATTTTTCAATTTAAATATTCACTGTGTTTGTTGATCATAACTTGTACTAACATAAGATATTAATAAAAAAGGAAATTAGATGTAGGGAATGTGGAAACTGCGCTATGTGACTTTTCTCAAATTTCAAGTTTCTAAATTTAAAAGTTAGTTATCAATTTTTTAAAAACTTAATATAAAGAAGCAACAAAAAGTTGGTAAAAGGAAGGATAGAAAGAAAGAACACTTTGAATAAGTCACCAAATTTAATGTTTTTTAAAATTTCAATACAAAATTCCTAACTAAAGAATTCTGTTCATGTTCAACCAGCTTACAAATATTATCTAGTGCTCAGAAAGATCTCTCAGGGAAACCATAAATTTTATAGATTTAAAGTCCAATAAGGCAGATATTTTAAAAATGTCCTCTGAAAAGCGTAAAATGGAGATTTTAACTTAACTGTTTTAAAGTAGTGTTTTTTCTCTAAAATGCCACTTTTATAATCTGATGTGATTTACTATGTCTTTATTCAAATAATATTTATATTGAAAATGCCTTCATGAATTTATTCTTCTATAATGCTGAAAAAGAACTGGAAAGTTACTTTTCAAATCTAAACTGAACATGTATTTAAATTTTACCATTTACTATATTCCTTTAGATTAAAAAAATCGATTTGCGCTTAGTTTATTATTCAGGCTATAATTATTCAGATTTTTATTAAAAAGGATTTGTCTAAAGAGTTACTTATAGAAATTTACCCAGTTACTTAAATAATCCACTGAAAAATTGCTATTCTGTCTCAAATAATCTTTGTTCAAAATTAGAATATATGAAACTCATTAGTTATACCCAATCTTCCACTTGAAATTAGTTCAACTTTTGCTTTTTGAAACCTCAGGGTCTGACTGAGAAAATGGAAACAACTGCAAAGCTTGAACAAGGATTTTTTTTGCCTGCTAAAGTTCGCAGCTAGGACGAGGAGCCTACAAATTAGGTGGCTGTGGCTATAACTCCAAACCACTGGAAAATGGAAGGTTTCAGAGTTTGAAATAAGAAGCCACAGGCAAAGTTTTTCCTCCAAACAGAATGACACTGACTGTTGAATAAGAAAGCAGAGGATGAGAAACCTGGGCAGATGAGACAATATTACAAGTGAAGCCCTGTAACCCAGTTCTTGAACAACACTCTTTCCAAAGCTCTTTTGGGAACATCCCAAATTCTCCTTAACTTAGAATAATAAATTTGTAAGAGTTTTTAGTGATCATGCATTCCATTCTTTTCATTCAAAAACAATAAATTTGAGGCATACAATGATCAGGTTTTCTACCAAAGGGCACAGAGCTGAGACTGAAGTCTGTTGTCTCTCAATTTCTATCCAGTGCATTAGTTTTGCATCTACTTTCCACAGTTGTCTCTAGAAGATGGTAAATTGTCTTTGCAAGTTGATAATCCCATGACAAACTCTGAACCAGCATGTAAAGCCTCATAATCCATGCTCATTTGCTTTAGACGTAATGAATTATTTAATGTTAAAAGGCAATGTAGTTTAAACTGAATTTTCTCTGATTAGCTGATATCATGCAATACTTTCTTTTAAAAAAGATTACCACTTTTAAAAGAATATTACCATTTTGAGGAATACCTTTAGGGAAAACTACATTTTTGGTTTTCAAAGTTACGAAAAAGATCCAACTAATGGACATCATTGCCAGTATGACCTAATTTCCAACCTTGACCTTTTTCAAAACATCTCTTATTCTGTTGACTTTGAATGGTTGCAACATTTCAATGTTCTCACTGAAAGTTTTAAGTTTTAAACATGGATGGATACATAAAAAGAAACACAGGTTACACTCTATCTAGAGTAGAGGAGGGATTAAACACAGGGTCCCTGAAAAAATAATCAACAAGAAATCCATAATGTACAAGATAAGTTTCTACTTTCCCAAGTGAAGATCACTGTAATGACCAATTAACAAGACCAGGAACTCTTCCTGGGTGAAATTTCAACATTGTCACATGTTATGCAGTCCAGGAATCTAACAAATGAAATATAACATAAACTCATGGCTTCTTGATGAGTAACAGCAGATATAAAAAAATAAGTAGAAGGAAGAAAGTCAGACATGCTAGAAAATATCAGAGTATGTCATAACTATATCAATACATGTATTGTCTTGGTGTTAAATTTCTGTATGTGTACTGGGGTAAAAATGTTTGGGAAACAATTATTGATAACATAGTTCAGACATGAAATTTAAATATTTTAAAATATGTATGCAGTTGAAATTATTGTCAAAAAGCATAAGTATGAAGATCTGGAGGCATAGCCTGGTGGCAGAACACTTGCCAAGTATGTGCAAGTCCCTGAGTTCTACCCCCAGCAACACACACATGCACACACACACACTGCACACATACACATGCATGCACACACATCATAGGCACTGAATTGTTTCTGTGGAGAAGAACACCAATCTTTGCACTAAGAAAGAGATTTTGAACTATATTACATCAAGCTGTATTATACATTACTTAAACAATGTCCTATGAAAACAGGCATAAAAGAGATAATGTCAGATATGTTAGCCGTTTGCAAAAGAAAGCAATACACCAGAAGGAAAGTTGAGCTAGCAATATGGAGTGTCTGAAACACCAAAATCTGTAGAAGAGACGAGACTAACTAGAAAAAAATGTTTCACTGAAGACAATAGTTAAACTGAAGTAGGGAATTCAGAAAATGCCGAATCTAAGTTTCAATGTCTGGTCAAGTTCAAGCACAGTCTTTAGGATTAATGACCAAGTTCTAAGTGTAAGGAGAAAGTCTACATTAATAAGTGTTTGAAGTAACAAAAAAGGAAGGAAATTGTGCACCATATCAGTGTAATCCCAAAGATGAGCAGATTTCAAGGAAGCAAAATTGCCAAAAAGAATATGTGGAGTCCAAAAGAGCTCAAACCAAAAACATAAAAGTAAGTGATATAAAGTACAAACTTGGAGGCATTTAGCAACCAAGAAGAATGGGTCTGAAAGAAGTAAGGGACAAACTGCATCTGAAAGTGAAGAGGACCAACAAGTAACTATCCATTCCTCAATTCCAAATATTCACTTGTTAATGTGCAGATTGTCTTACAAATTTAAAAATTTTTGTTGTCCCTGCTGCAAAGCTAGAATTCTTAACACTAAAGATTCCATTTCTTAAAATAGACGTTATAAAATCAGCAAAGTAAATCCTAGCATTTTCAACTATAAGATTATAAGTAAAAATAGAAACAAATGACATGTTTCGCGATATATAAATACTTACAATAAAAAAGAGTAAAACCAGTAGCATGAAATAGAGGGAAAAAACAAAAATGTAAAGAACAGATAAACAACTAAAGCAAATATAGCAGGTGTTGGCAACTAGTAGTGGACCCAAACAGTCCTTAAACTTTACCATGGCTCAGTTCAAATAATGACATTCATAAAGATAACATTGACTCTTTAAAAATGTGGTTTTATTTGAGTAACTAGCATTTCAGAACTCTGCAACATAGGTATTATACACTTTCTCTTATTTAATTCTTCTGAAAATTTACTACTCTTAATTCATATTTGCTTTATCTCGTACATAAACAAAGGAATGAATGCTTAGAGATGATAAGCAGTTTAACTATGACTCTCTGGTTAACAGATAGAGATGGTATTTGAACTTCAGTGTTTGACCAAAGTTTATTTAACTGTTCCTCTAATTCTAAAACGTTTGAAAAAAATTTAGCTCTATAAATTAGAAATATTACACATCGCACTTAACTTCCATGGGGGTTATAGTCCATCTAGGTTAAAGAAATGTGAGCATACAAAGCACAAATTAATTTCACAGATTATTTGCAATTCAAGATTGGTGATGCTGTAGCAGCTGAAAGGGACCAATCTTTATATGAATAGTTGGAAAATACAGAAAATTTGGGATTTAACTCATGGATAGAGGGCATATTTGAATGGATGTAGAGCAAGAAACACATATTCTCATTAGGGAAATATAGAGGTGATGTGGAAGCCAACAAATGAGAGCTAGAAAACAAATGATCAGCATTTTGTGGAAGGAAATCTTGAACACTGAGAGCAATAGAGACCATACTATAGACCCCCGAGACTAGATTCAGAAATTTAGATATTAGCTTAAAAATAACGGAAGAGTAATAAAATTGCATGTAAGAATATTTGGTACTTTTAACAAAATCACTCCCAAGACTTCTCAAATCCACAAATTCAAGTGTGTATAAAATTTTAACGTTATTAAAAATAGCATAAAATTTCCCTTCTGATTAATAATATTCCATGTAAGTAACAAGGTGGAGGGCAAACATGCATCTGAGATGGCTTCCAAGTTTTGATAAAATCTGCTGACAAGCAGAAGCCACCTAGGTTCAAGACTAAGTTCAACTAAATCTATCAAAGAAATTTCATTTGTTGCAGAATTATCCACAAAATTCTCATCTCATATGAATTTGATAGTAAATTCTACCACATCCCTAATCCTAAGGAAGAGGTAACATTAGTATTATTTGAAATTTTTCTAAAGATAGAAAAGGAGAAGCATTTCCCAAAATATTTATTAAAGTCATCATGATTCTATCTCAAATTGAAAAATCATTCCCAAACTGGCTATAGTTCAATATATTTCATGAATATAGATGTATAAGTAATGAACTATCAGAAACTTGAATTCGTAAATTTATGAAAAGGATAATTCATCATAAATGGTATGTATTCCAGTTTTATTAACATTGAAAAAATCATTCCAATTCATCATATTAATACATTAAAAGAGAAAAGACTGGTGATCATTTCAAAGATTCAAACAAGGCCCTTGACAAAATTTAATACTTGGTCGTAATTAATTATGTAAAGTAGGAAATCAATTTGATAAAAGTCATCTGTGAAAATTTGCATCTAATATCACACTAGATGTGAAATCTAACACATCCCTCATGTTGAGAATAAGGAAAGGATGTTCACTTTCACCACTCTATTCCTCATAGTACTTAATGATCTACAAAGACACAATAAGGAAATAAAATCCATAAAGTTTCTAAGGTAAAAAGTATCTCCATATAGAATGAATATTTGTTTGGACAACATTAAGAAATCTACCAAAATACAACTAGAATCATGTTAAATTGTGCTTCCAGAAATAGTTACAGCAAAATTTCTGGCATCATATGCTTTTTGAGAAATTCGCTAGTCCCCACTTGCATATGCATTCTTGTATCTTTTTCTTTAACAGTGGATAATTTTGCTGGGTTACAACGGGTGATACATCTTCCACCTGGTATATTTCTTCCCTCTTTTCCTCTGTTTCTCGCGACACGAAAAATTAAAGCAGCCAGACCAAAAGGCTATGTCTGTGTGTTCTAACACAACCCCAGTTGCATGCCCAGTCTATAGCCAGCGGCAAGCAAACAGGAATGAGTGAGCTTTTAGGATCCTCTAGCTGATAGTCTTTGAGTTGTCCCGAAGAACACTGAGTTGGGCAGACAGACATAAGCTGCACAGAGAGCTCTGTTCAAATAGCAGATTCTTAACAAAATAATTGTTCTCATTGTGTTAAGTCACTACTTTTAAGCAATGGACAATCAGAACAAGAACTGACAGGTATTTTTAGCAAAGAAATAAGTTAGAAAAGCAATACTCAAAAGTCAAATGGACTTTGATAGATTTTAACAATACACATACTACAGTGTTTGTCAGTAAATTTTAAAATAATTGATTTGCAATATTAGAATCCCAATACACTGCAGTATTGGGAGGTAAATTTTAAAATAATTGTTTACAATAGTAGTATCGCAAAAAGATTTAAACAAAATCTTTAGGAATAAATTTAGCAAGCAAAATGGAGAATCAACCCATTGTTTCTTGGTCAACTGAAGCTGCTGCAACAAAATACTATAACCTGATTGGCATAAGCAACAGAATTTATTTTCTCCAAGATCTGGAGGCAAGAATGTCTGAGATTAAGTTGCCAGTTCAGGCAGAGTCAAATGAGGGTCCTTTTCCTGAATTACAAAAGACCACCTTCTCAACATGGATTTTCCTTGGTATGTGCACTTAGATAAGAATTATCAAGCTCACTGGAACCTCATTTTATAAAAAACATTCTGTCATACCAGAAATCTGACATACAGACTTAATTAATTTCCCCAATAATTTCCCTATCTCAAAATATCATTCCATTAGGGATTAGGGCTTTAACAAAAGAATTTTGGTGACGCAAAAACATTCAGTCCATACAACACTGAAAATTACAGAAAATAATAAAGAAAATAAAAGAAGACATATGTAATGTTCATGGATTAAAAGTCTGTTTTATCAATTCTCTCAATACTTATCTGTGTATTTATTGCAATCTAAATCAATATATCATCAGAATTTGTATAGGAATTGATCATTGATTTGAGAACTTACATGGAAATGCAAATGACATAGAATAGCACAATTTAACTTGAAAAAGAACCAAACTAAAGTAGGCACTAACTGATATACTAAAAAAGTATCACATAATCAAGACACTTACCTAAATATAAAAAAAGGATTAGCAACAAAACAAAATCAGAGGCCAGAAGTACACTCAATCATTTAATTTCTGACAGAAGTTCCAAAACAATTCAATGGAGAAGCGGAAGACTTTTCAACAAATGGTATTGCACAGCACACTATTCAGATAGGAAAAAATATACCAACCTCTGCCTCACAGCATGCACAACAATAATTTGAAGTGGATCACAGACCTAAACATAAAAGGTAAGCTAGTTAAATTTCAGGAGAATATGTAAAGAAAATATTCATTATTTCAAGGTAGACTAATGTTCCTTAAATAGGTCACAGAATATCAGAATAATTTGTAAAAAATTAAAGCAATTTATTAGACTTCATCAAAATAAAAATTTTCCAAAAACCACCATGAAGAAAATGAATCATCGATCTATGTATTGAGAGAAAATATTCACAAAGCATTTTTCCGACAAAGAAGGCAACTTTACAATGTACAAAGAATTTCTAAAATTCAATAATTAAACAAGTAAACCTATTCTTTAAAGTTAAAATAATTAAATAGGTATCTCAAACTTAAGACAAGTAATGACCAATCACACATGACACAGTGTTTGACATCATTAATCATTAGGAAATGCAAACCAAAACCATAATAAAACACCAATATATATCCACAGCATGACTAAGATTAAAGGCTCACAAGTCCAAATTTTGGCTAGGATGTGAAACAACAAGATGTTTCATATAATAATTGTAATAATGTAAAGTACAATTATTTAAAAAAGCAATTTGACAGTTTCTTTTAACTTACATATTACATAATATATTCACATGATGCTTAATCTTACACCTACTCTATGAGTTAGTGATTCCACTTCTAGGAACTTAAGCTTACAAATGAAAGCATACATGGACAGAAATTATTTAAGAATTTTATACACATTTTGTTCATAATATTCCCAAATCAGAAAGAGTCTGTTATTAGAAAAATGGCTAACAATACTGTCTGATAGTCATGTAATAATCAGGCTTTGGTAATTAAAAGGAATAAAGTACTAATATGTACAAAATAGATATATTTTGAAATCAAATGTTGTTATGGTTGATACATTGTGTCAATTTGAGAAGTTCAGAAGTTTGACTGAAAGACTCAACAGGGAGCCAAGGTTCTTACTTTGTGATTATCCTCATCCTGTACAAAGGAGGGCAAGGACATTTTGTGAGTGCTACATCTGCCCTGAAGTGGGGGTGGCCTGTGCACAATGTAAGGGAGGAGAGGAGACTTGTTTTCCCTTTTGCTCTGGCTTCTCCTTTAAAGTGTTGCCCCAGTGACACGCCACCCTGCCTTGGAGCCAGCTGATTATTGACTGAAATCTCCAGAATCTGTAAGCTAAATAAACCTTTCCTTCCTTCATTTTGGGCATCAGGAATTTTGTCCCAGCAACAGGAGAAAAACAACCAAGACAAATATTAACTTTAAAAGGTCTTACACAAATCTCATGCTATATAAATCAATTTATATGACATTTTAAAACAGATGAAATTAATCTATGCTATAATACCTAAGAATAGTGATTTCCTCTAAAGTAGTAGAGACAATGATTGTCTAGGCAGAAGCATGAGACCACTTCTTGGAGGATCGTAATATTGTACATCTTGATAAGAATTTGGGTTATGTAAATATGTGCATTTTTCAAGACTTAGAAAACAGTGTAAGTAAACACATTTTTGTACATTTTGTCATATGTAAGCTATATTTAAAATATATAAATATGTATTTGTTATATATACATTTATACTCAACACACAGATACTGAGCTCTAGCTAAAGATATGCGTGCTGACATATTTAGTGTAGTGATGCTCATAACTAATTATAAATTTCATTTAAAAACAAATTGATGGATAAATAGATGAAAAGTTACACTTGTATGTACCCAAGAAAATCTACAAAAATACTAATTGTTGAATTCTAGTTTCAGGCTTATGTCCATTACATAATTCTTTCCAGTTTTCCAGATGTTCAAATTTTCCAGAAGTAGGAAACTGTATTGTTATGAAAAATCTTTAAAGGGACTATGAAAGTGTATAAAAATGAGATTTGATGGATATAAGAATAAATTATATTTTAAGAGTCAAGATTTCCATTCTTATTGAGCCAGAAATACAAAATAAATAGCTTTTGGAATTGGTTCTAATCTAATTAAATTCAATGATTACTATGTCCTAAAGTCTTACCACTCTGTGAAACAGTATCTCTAAAGTATCTGAATTCTGGGTCAGTTCTGCTCACTTCCCAGGCATTACTTAGATGCTGTGCTTGTAACACCCACCATTCTTTGCTTTGTTCACTTCTCCAGCATCTGCCTTCCTCAGTTGCCTATAATAAATGAACAAAGGCAGAACTCAGGTATGTCTTGTCTTTTTAACCCCAGTTCCTAGGACAATGGTTTTACATAGCAGGCAATAAACAAATATACATTGAATTAATGACTTATGTGTGTTAAATATTAGGAGAAAATAGTGCCTCACATGGAAAAGTATTGATATTCAGAACAAATTTTTCATTTCCTCAGAAATTCCTGGGCTGTTTAAGAAAAGGTCATTCAAACTAATTGATACCCAATTTAAGAAAAGGTCATCCAAACTGATACCCAATTATGTAAATTAATGTAGAGAATTCTCCTGTAAGAGCTTTTTCTCAGAAAAGTTAAATTTTCAAACTGGCTAATTTCCAATTTTTATAAAATCCAACCCAAATTATGGCTTTCAATTCACTCCCTAGTTTTTGCCTATTTTCTTTTTTGACCTCCTTGTATATGATGTCAAGATACAGCACAACTTTTAGTCACAAAGTTAGGCCTAGTGTTAGTATAATTCTGCTTAAAATAAAAAACCCATGAAGGAATAAGCAAATAAAACCAAAATAATGCCAACAGTGACAATGTGGTGACTTTCAGCATTAGTGAGTTAAGGAAAATCAGCATATAGTATAGAAAAGAACTGTTATTACTTTGGATCGTATTCACAGCATGAGGTTTAGGAAGCCAACTGCAGGAAGTCTACCTTGGGAAATTTGTGAAAAGAAATGCCTTTCCAGGAGAGGAGGCAGTTGTTACAAAGGCAAATAAATTCTTTGCTGCAATGATCACATGAGAAGATAGATGCTGGAAGCAGACATACGACTCACAGGGGAGGAGTAATGAGGGAAAGGCACATGCTGCTGGAGCAAGTAACGTACTAATTAGATTTCAGCCATGTGGCTCATACCATATTTAGATGAAAATTATCTTAAAATATACAAAAGAAACAAAACACAGGAGCAGGTAAACGATTTCTAATCATGATCATAATGAAATCAGGATGAAGGCGCTAAAATAGGGCTTTGATAAGACTTTTGTTGGCAAATAAAAGCAATTTTTCATGTAGTATTAAAAGCTAACTGAAGAAAGTGAATAGAGGCACTGCAGAATAGACATAGTGGCAGCAGATTATCACTTCATCATCTGTACTTTTTCATGAAGGTAAATACAATTTTACTGAGGAACCATCACACTAAGTATGTAGGTAATCTTTTTATTCACCATAACAATTATCTGAATCAATCACTGTATCCTAGAAAATAAGATGAAAATAAGTCTGAGAGACTAAATGTGCCTAAGGACGCATACCTGCAAGTGTCAGAACCACTGTCCAAATTTAGAGCTTCTGATTGCAAAGACAATGTATCTAATCCTGTGCAGTGCACTGCATTTTGTTTTCAAAGCGCTAAGAAACATTGTAACAACTTGCAACATTCATTGCAAGAAAATAAAACTAATATGTGCAAACCTTTTTTGACATGTTTGTTTTTCAGCGTTTTGAGGAAATAGCTTTCCTTATGGTCTTGACTATCAAGTGCAGGACTTAAACTAGGTTAGGTACTTGTGGTGAGACCATGTGTTACACTTTAAACTTAAAAATATTATACTCAGGGAGCTTTCTCCACTTTAGGCCATCTTTTTATGTCCCCTCAGTTGAAATGCCATGAAATCACTTTATTTTTTATAGTTTTAAACTGAACCACTGATACAGGCTCTTCCAGCATTAATACATAAGGGAAATGTTCGAGGAATGAGGAAATAGAAGCTTAAACTTTCAAACTATTTGCGAATAACACTTTGCATTTTAAATGCCAAGGCATTTAGAAAGAATACTCAAACAAAGCTTCTAGAAAATTGTTTTAGAACAATTTGAGTGTCTACATATATTTACACCTGGTGAAAATAACATAGTCTAGCTTCTGTCTGTTATAATATTAATAAAACACTACTATTAATTTCAAATTTTTTGGTATCAGGAATCGAACTCATGACCTTGCACTTGCTGGGCAGGCACTGTGCCTCTGAGCTATATCCCCAGCAATGCTACTATTAAGAGTTATGAGTTATATGATCTCTTCTAATTGCTCTGACTATACGATCAATTTTAAATTTTACTGCTACAGGAGAATAACATTTATTACCCAATATAAAATTAGTGAGTCTTAATATTTAGAAATTTGACCCATTTTGATTTTAGTTCAGTGCATGGTAAACCATATGGGTCATTTTAATCTTTCGTACGTTGACAGCCAGTTTTTCCAGCACCATTTATTAAAGAGGCTATCTTTCTTCCAGTGAACATGTTTGGCTCCTTTGTCAAAGATAAGGTGGCTGAGTATGGAGTTGTTTTTTGCATTTCCTAATTGGTTCCGTTGACCACTGGGTCTGTGTTTTGTTTTTTGTTGTTGTTGTTGTTGCTTTTTTCCCAGTACTATGCTGGTTTTATCACAGTAGCTTTGTAGTATAACAAAAGGATTGTGATGCCTCCTGCCTTGCCTTTGTTGCCCAGAACTGCTTTTGCTATTCTAGGTTTCTTCTGATTCCAAGTGAATTTTCAGATTGTTTTCTCTAGTTCTGTGAGATATTCTAGTGGTATTTTGACTGGGATTGCTTTATATCTGCATAACAATTTTGGAAGTATGGACATTTTCACTATGTTGGTTTTTCCTACCAATAGCAAGGGATATCTTTCCAGTTTCTGATATTATCTTTGATCTTTTTCAAGTACTAAAGTTTTCAATGTAGAGATCTTTTACTTCCTTTGCTAGATTGATTCCTAAGTATCTCATTTTTTGCGATGCTATTGTGAAAGGTGTTGTTTCCCTAATTTCTCCCTCACTGAGTTTGTGATTTGTGTACAGGAGTGCTACTGGTTTTTGAGTGTTGGTTTTGTATCTAGCTACACTACCAAATTTGGTCATTAAATGTAGAAGTCATAGGGTGGAGTTTTGGGGGTCTTCTATGTAGAGTATCATGTCATCTGCAGATACTTCTTGATTTCATGAACTTCTTCATTTCATATATTCATTCCTTTTATTTCTTTCTCTTGTTCAATTGCTCTGGATAATGTTTCCAGAAATTTCTATAAATTTGAAGACTAATGAAAGAAAATAAACTCATTGGCACTATGCTTATATGGGAACTATAGGCCAAAGGTTTTTTTTTTTTTTAAGTGTTTACTTATTTTTTTTTTTATTTTAGAAAGCAAAACAGAAAAAAGGATAAAAATAATACAGAATATCAGAAAAAAACCGGGACGAAATCAACACTAGTTAACACATTCCATATTGTTATCTTAGAAGTAGTTGTTCAGCTTACAAGATCTAGGCATAAAAAGATGATCAAACAATCAAACAATGACAGCACAAATTGTTCTTTTTGATAAACAGAGATTGATAGTAGTTATGCTGTACATATATACATAATACAGTTACATATGTAAATCTACATACATATAATTTTTCCTTTCTTCCATTTCTCCTTTCCTCATCCATTTTTTTGATAGAATGTATTAGTTTTGAATTTGGTAACAGTATGCCTAACTCAAAGTAAAGTAAATGAGGACCTGTTGTACTTTTAAACTCTGCCAACTTCTGATAGGAACAACATTTGTAATAAATTTCTATTACTGATTGCTCTCCACATACCAAAAACTATCTCACTTTTCCCATAGTATTTTATTTGGAAATTTAAAAGAGATATTTTATAAAGAAGAATTAGGTCCAAGATTCGTTAAAAAGGAAAAGATTTCAGAAAGTAGAAGATATGCAATCAAGAGTTTAATCTTTAAGCCATCTGTCTGAGAAGCTAGGGGAAGCCTAGGGGAGAGAGAAAATGGAGAAAGAACTTCTTAGGAGTAGTTTCAAATATAGCTAAAGGGAAGATCTCGGGATCCTGCTGGTAAGAGAAATCATGAAATCAAGAAGGCCTTGTAACAAGGTGAAATTTGTGATGTATGAATAAAATAAAAATCAAGTTTCAGTGAAAAACATAAGTTTTGTACTCCTATACATATGAAGAATAAAATATAGGCTGAATTGAAACACATTCAGCAAAATTTTATTAAGAATTGATTAACTGAACAGTATGCACTACACAATTAATTAACCTAACAGTATACTGCACAGTGTACAGTATATAAGTTAAAAATAAATTTCCATTTCCACAAACACTGGCTTCCAAACTGTAAAATCCTTTTTCCCTTTTGATAAAATTAAAATAAACACCTCCAACTTCTGAGCTGAACTTTCTTCTCTGAATCCTACATATGTGTGATATTTAACTGACTTAACTTAGCTATATAGTGAACATTTCTTGAAGACCTCTCATGTGCCAGACATCCTACAACATGCTGGAAAAATGGGTTTGCCTGTTAGGTCAGCTGCAAAACAGCCTTCCTCTAACTCTTTTCATGTTTCTGTGACCTATTTCATGTTTCCTATTTTCTACATTGGTCTGCATTGGTAAAAACTGTCTTAAATGAAAAGCATAAATAGAACAGATCTGGCAGTAAATCCTGTCAAAAAGCTCAAAACGAGCAGGAATTTAGTAAACTAACTGCTTTTTTATGAGATTCTTCAAATCAAGACAAGGTCAGCCAACTTGTTCCTGAGCTAAGACGCAGTTGTCTTAACTGACTGATTTTGACTTCAAGAGAATGAGTGTTTCTATTCATGTACGGATTTCCAGGCAACTATTTACAGAGAAGCTGCCATGTCTAAGGCACCAGAAAAAGTGCTGAGATGAAAGATAGGACTGTAGGTAGTGAAGGCCCTCTCTCAAGAGGATATATCATATGCCAATAAGTGATCATGACAAAAGATAGAAAGTGCCAAGTGTCTTGAGAGATTAAAGTATGCCTCTTTAACTTGAACACACATTGACAAAAGTTTAGTACATACACTTTTATATAAATAAAACTCCTTGTTTTGTTTGTGGCTATGTTAACTCAGCATTCTCCTATAAATTGTTGTTCTTGCTTCAGTAATGGGCTGTAATTTAGCCTGACATCTCAAAGTCAATGTAGAGACAGGAGAGTGTGAATTTATATGCTGAGTAGGCACAGGCAGAATATGATGAGGAGTTTGCTTCAGCAAGCTCTGAAATACAAGGAACAGAGGACACAGAGGGACATAGAGCAGGAGACAGTTTGATGCAGTGTATACAGGCCTTTAAGATCTGAGATAGTCTAGCGATTCAGCCTTCATAACCTCAGAGTCTTAGAATTCTTATCTGCAAATCAAAGAAAAATGCTTTCTGACTACAAGATATTTAAGCTCCTAGTCAGCTCTAGCTTCTCAAATGCCATTAGCCAAGTAAACTGTAGATGCTTATAAAACATTAGCTCAGTGAGCAAATAAAGAGTAATTTTGCTTGCATACTGTAATAATGTCCCCTACATTATGCCTTTTCAGTTCTTTTTCTAGGGTGACTACACTTAAGATTTTCATTTTCAGTCCTAAAAACCCTGCTTGCTGGGAAAAGCTTCAGTATCAGACAAACCTGAATGGTTGGTCGCCCTTCCTGTTCTCATCTCCCTCTTTCCACAGATACACTTCAGATGCATCTCTACAACTGTGCACTTTCCTTAAGCCCACTGGAGATATTGAGAAATAAACATGTGGCCTTAAAAGTGGCTGGAAAGTCTGGAAATGTATTTCTTCAGTTGATTCACTTTCTTCTGAAATAAACTTTAAAAAGACATTGCTCTTTCGTGTCTTTCCTTAGTCATATGGCAAATGCATGAACGACCTACAAATAAAAAGTCCTTCTATTTGCCAGAACCCATCAACTACCTGAGTAAATTATGATCTGATAAAAACTCAGAACATAAGGCTTCAAGATATTCTTGGAATGTCTCTTGGATACAAAAGCAAAACAGGTGTGAACACAAAATCTAACCTGGTGGGAACTGTGAAGGTTTGGCCACTGCCAGTAAAACGATCTCAGGATAGCAGGGTCGACAAGCGTCAAAGTGAGATAGCGAAGCCACCAAAGAAATCCTAAAGTATAAGGATCTGAGAGGTTTCTCCCCTTTTTATTTTTGTTTGTATTTGTTTTAGTCCCACATGTATCCTGACTTTTACCCGAAGTGGCAGTGATTAGAGCAGCACCATTCTCTAGGGATTACAAAATAATGCCATGCTGTCCTCCCACCTCTGAGAAAAATGTAAAATGGCATTGTCATCAACTCCCAGACCTCAGAGCTACAGACCATTCTAATGTGGAATATGAAGTAGCACCCCAGAAGGAAAGCAAGATTTTAAAATAGCCCAGATTTCATGTTTGGCTAGCAAAAGTTATTATTTTATTTGATTCTGCTAGAAGCAAATGAGTTTAGCCACTATGTTCATAGTGATGTCTGGCTGGATTATGAAGGGACATTTCTTCCAACAATATTAGCTCAACCTTACATTCATTACATTACATTCATTCATGTACATTCATTCATGTACAGAAACTGTGATTATTAGTGATTCCCATGTTTATAGATAACATTTCTAGTATATGATGCAATGGACTAAAGTGCTAAGGTATTTGTATGAAGACGAGATGCTACAAGTAGAAGATCTCACATCTGCTCTCATGTGACAGACTGAAACTGAACTGCAGATGCACTAAATATTGCATTGAATTATATTCAAGCTACATGTAAAATGTGCATATGAAACATAAATGAGTTTTCTGTTTAGACTTGGGTGCATCCTCAAGATATCTCATTATGTATGTGCAAATATGTCAAACTCTAAAAAATAAAGACCAAAATCTGAAAAGTACTGGTCCTAAGCATGTTGGACAAGAGATACTAAACATGTTACCACACTTTTGATGAGGTGTTGTGGTTTAGCACCAGAACAACCCCCAAAGCTCCTATGTGCTCAGAGGCAGGCTTTTGTGAGGTGATTGGTTCAGCTTTACAGCTGAATATGATGTTTGGAGGTGGGACCTTGTCAGAAAAGGCAGATCACTGGGTGTGATCTAGGAGGGTACATCTTCCTCCTAGATCCCTCCCTTCTGTCTTTGATTCCTTATCTCCAGGAAATAACATGAGCAGACCCTTTCCTCCATCAGACCCTTCTACCATGCCCTTACTGCCTTGGAGCCAACCAACTATGGAATAAGAAGTGAATCAAAATAAACCTCTCCTTTATATTGTGGGTGTCTAGTATTTTGTCCCACCAATGAGAAAAGTGACTAAGACACAAAGCAAGTCTGAATTCTTGCACTCAGTCATAGAAATATATCTTCTTCAATACTGGAGGGAAAATTACCTGTTGGATTTAGTAAGAGATGGTATGTCTTTCTACAGATGTATTGAACTTAGGAAATTTCTACCCTAACTTTCCATGAGATACAGATACTCCATGTTTCACTCTTCTGCCCCGTTGATTTGTTCATTCAAACATAGTCCATAGATGCCCAGTACTTGAAACACTGGAAATACAGCAGGAAAACAAACACAAAATAGCTATTCTCAAAAACTCACATACCAGAATCAAGAAAAAGACAATAATACAGTAAGTAAAGCATCAAAGTAAATGAAGCCTAATTATCAAACTGATAGAAATTGCAAACTCCCAAGAAGGTAGTTCATTGCCCACACAGTAAGGCAGCACCACAGTCAGAAACAAGAGCATAGAAATTGTGAGTAAATTCTGACTTTTAAATTTTGATTTACTCACATCAAATTTGTGTGAACTTTTGACCTTTATTTTAATTATCCTGAGCTTCACCTTCTTTACTGAGATGCACATATGCTATTATACACTTTGAGAGACTATAATACAATCATTAAATTAAAGCTTCCCATACCCAGTGGGTGCTCCTCACATGAAAGCCTGAATTTAATAGTGCATCACTCACTGCTTGCAGCCTCTGAAATGACACTGATCAAGACTGAAGTTAGAAAAGTAACTGTAAAGATTAATACTTGACTAAACTAATAGCAATAGGTGCCAGTCTTCAAAAAGGTGAATGTTCCCACCCATTGGATGTGCCTGGATACAGGACAAAATCAGGGTGTGCTTACATGCAGTACAAATGTAACCACTAGTGGCTACACTACCATTGAGGCTGGGCCTTTATATTCATCTTGGACTCTGCATACTCTGTGTGCTACTAATCAGTCACACACCCCACAGTGAATCACCATTCATGACACAGACCACAGTGGGCCTGAGAGGCTCTTCCAATGTGAGAGATGTTAACAGTTCTTTCCATTAAACTTTTTTTGTAAAGTAGAAAGATGCAGGAAATAGGAATACAAACTTTCAGAGACTATGGAAAGGAGCAATTTTAATTACTTTCTTTGAAAGAAAAACATGTATTCCCATTTTTAAATCTTTTTAGAAAATATAATGAATGTAATTTTAACTAATGAGTTAAATATGTTTATAAGAATTCTAACATTGTGGTGACCTAAAGCCAAAATTGAGTCATAAATAATCATGGTTGCAGTTAAAACTACTGAACTACGGACACAACCCTCTGAAGTCCTGCCTGTTCCTTCCAAGGAATAAGAGGGCAAAGGAATGGGAATGCATTGGTGAACCAAAAAACATACAGAATCTGCTGTTTCAGAAAAGGATTTACCTGAGAGAACTAGACCCACCCCGCCAGAAACAGCACCATGCTGGGGCCTCCATGGGACTGGGACAACCAGAGCCAAGCCTGTTCCCTATCATTTTGTATTTAAAAAAATAAATAAATAGATAATAGATTTTTAAAAAAACAGGGGGAGAAATAGCATTGAGAGAGAAACCGTCTTTCCCTCAAAAGTATTTAAGATGCAGAAAACGAAAAACAAAAACCTGAAGTTATACCAATGTTTCTCCATCCTCTCAGCATCTCTGACACTTTTAGTGGCCAATATGAGAATTATAAACATAAGAAAATAAAATCTATGCTAATTCTGGTTTATATTACATAAAAAAAAAGAAAAGGATTTACCTGTTGTAGGAAGGGTGCAAATTATCCAGACTTTCTCACAATTGAAAGATTTTCTTAAATGTTCAACTTTCAGTGCTAAAATGGAGCATTACTAGGTAAATAGCAAGAGCTGGCTGCACTACAGGAGTCTCACTGGTCCTGTCTGGAAGGTGCAGATGAGCCACTGGGAGCAGCAAAGAGAACAGAGGTTGAGAAAGGTAGACAAGTCTGGATTTCAGTTTCACTGGATGGAAATTCTTCTACCTCAGTTTCTTGACTATAGTGTTTTGCTTTGGCATGTAATTGATATATAATAAAACTCACCAGTTTAAGGCAGTTTAGTGGCTCTTACTCAATAGGTTCCACAATAATCACCAGGGGTATTTAGTTCTAGAACCTTTATCACCCCAAAAAGAAACTCTATAATCACTAGCAGTCACCACTCATTCTCCTTGCCCTTTGCCACTCCACCCCACAACAGTTTTTTTTTATTTTATGAAAAAGTTTTTTAACAAAATATTAACAGAATAACAATAGTTAACACACTGTATATCATTATCTTCAAAGCAGTTACTTGGAGTACAAGATGTAGACCAAAATGAACTTACAACATTTTAGAAGGAAGTATGAGTTTTTTGAGCCTAGGAGGAAAGGACAGATAACAAGGCACACAGGGAGCATAATAATATTAGGGCTAAATATCCTTTTGTTGTATCTGATGCGGCCACAGAGTAAAAAGGGGGAAATAAGCTCAAATATCTTAAGGAGAAATATATTTACTCCATTTCCCTAAATTCACTGATAGTAAAGAAATAACCTAATAGGAACAGAGATGTAATGAAAAGTTTGGAAAAATGTAGTCATGGTTATTTAATGTCTTCATTAACCCTTCTTTAGAATTCTCACTATTTACCACAATGGTCTTACCACAATTTACCAATGGTCTTACCACAATTCTTTAATTCATTTCATTGCCTTAGAAGTAACTTAAAGCTAGAAATTAGAATCTGTTATGGTTTGTATATAGATGGCCCCCCAAGCCTCATGTAGTCATAGAAGTGGCTGAATCTAACGTTTATGATTGATTTGTTGTGTAGCTCTGGGATTGGCAGTGTGAGTTCTACAGTGCCCAGGGGTGGAGCCGACATACAATGCAAGGTTGGAATGGGGGTGTTTTTCTCTCTTTGATGCAGTTTGCTCTTGCCACTTGCAGCCGCCATGAACAGCTGCCCTCTTTTGCTCTGGCTGCTGCCTTGAAGTGTTGCCCCAGTGCCATGCCACCTGCCTTGGAGCCAGCTGATTGTGGACTAAAACCACCAAGAACTGTAAGCTAAATAAACCTTTTCTTCCCTAATTTTGGGTGTCAAATATTTGTCTCAGCAACAAGAAAAAAGTGACCAACACAGAATCATAATGTTTTCTCATTTTATTTGATGTGGTCAGCTTTTAATTAAGTAAAGAGTATGAATTTTATTTACTTTTTAACAGAAGTGAAAGCTCATCATTTTAAAAATTAATGAGAATATTTTAGTGTAAGGAGGCTTGCTTGCTTGTTTCCTTCCTTCCTTCCTTTCTTCTTTCCTTCCTTCCTCTTTTCCTTCCTTCCTTCCCAGTATGGAAATTGAACCCAAGACCATTGCATTGAACTAACTTCCTAGCTTGCTTTCTTGCTTTCTTTGTTTTTGTTTTTTGGGTATTTTGTTGGTTGGTTTGTTGTTTGTTTGTTTGTTTGTTTGTTTTAGACAGGGTCTCATTTAGACACTATATAGCCCAAGCTGATCTCAAAGTCACAATCTTTCTGCCTTAGCCTCCCAGAGAAGTGACATGATAGGTGTGCTGCACCCCACCTAGCTCAAGAAGGTTGATGGGTGGTCCATTCTTCACATTAATATCTGATGTCTATTTATTCTTGGCTCGTAAAAGTAGTAGTTTACATATAAATCTTCTTTGACCAAATTTTGCTGAGTATTACCGATCCTTACCACTGGCCATGTTTGCTTGCTGTTCCATGATGGTGGATGAAAACTTCCTGCATTTCTTGGCTTTGGCTGTCATTCAGCGACATAAGCAAGAGAAAGTTAACACAGAACAATGGATAGTTTCACTTCTTCATCATCAGCTGCTGGCTTCAAATGCAAGAAAATATTGTCCAGATCATAAATTTAGATCTTGTCTCCTTGAATACAAGGCAATACCACCAACCATGGATTGGCAGGAACTTTAGTTGTGAATTATGGCTAGTAAGGATAAATTTTCACTGAACAGTCCTTATTGTCACTAGATCTTGCTTGTGACTCATAGCACACATGTGAAAGTCATCTGATCTGTGTTGCTTGGAGGAGCTGAGACAGGTGGATTATACATAGATTGATTATGTGATCTCATCTACATTAGAACCAGGTTCTAAAGCAATGAGCTAACCAGGTGCAGACTAACCTGGAAAGAAACAAATGTGTGTTTTGGTTCATATAAGAGTTTTTAACCCCTCTATTCTCACAGTTTTCAATGATTTAAGGTTCTACATACTTCAGAGGACTTGTTAACATCTCAAGGTCACTTGTCAAACATTGTAGTTTTGTGGGTTTGTTTTTTTTTTTTTCCTGAGGAAGGAGGCATAGCTCTTTGATTAGAGTCTGATAAAATGATTTATACTTAAAATAGGTTAAAAGTGGCTGCTTCACACAATGTCATCAACACTATTGATTTTATTTTCTAGTAAATAGTTTGCCACCATAAATAAGGCTTTATATTTTGACTTCTAAGAATTATGCCCCAATTATGATTCTGTGACATGTCTCTGCCCTTATAGATTTACATAAGTGTATAATCCCATCTCTATTGCACATGCAGTGTATCAGCCAGAGTTTTACCATAAAAGCAGAAAAACTGTGAATAATTTAAAATAAGGGGTTTACTATAAGAACTTTTATGCAATGGTGGAAACTAGTGAAGAAATGCATACATACCCCTTGGTTCTGTGGTTGGTGTTAAGTCTGAAGTTGTAAGGTTGGCAGATATAAAGGAAATCTAGATATAAAAGTGTAACAGAGCAATGAGCAATTAGAATCTGCGTCTGTCTAAAATTGCATAAATCACTGACAAAGCAAGTGACCTGAAGATGAGGATGGCATGCTTTTCTACACAAATCAGTCTGAAGAAGGAAATCCTGCATCCCAAAGGAACTGGAAATGTTGTGGGAACCAAGGTACCCATACATACAGGTGTTCCAACAAGTCAACATGTGAGCCCTGAAAATCACTAAAACTGTGACCTTTGGTGGAATCTGGTATCCCACAGTGACCTTTTGAAAGCAAATAACTGTTTCTCCACATGTACTCTCATGAAAGTTTTTCCCATTGTCAACCCTAACCCAAAGAAAATGGCATTCTAGAAAAGTTACTACCAATTTGGTTTAGACTATACAGTCTATCACCACTACATACACTGTACTTGACTAAATTTAGAACTTTAGTTCTCATAGCACAAGATGAAAGTAGTAAGTTATACATAATTTATTCTCTTATTTATTGTGCATCATTAATTGCTCATGTTCCTGAATGTGTGCACACTATTTGAACTTTATAAAGCAATAAATATTGTCTCACTAATCAAAGACTACTCTGAAACCCCCAAGCAGAGTATATAAACATGGGAGAATAAGAGATAGTGGTAATATTAAAACTTAATAGCTGATTAATACCTACAACAAACAAAGATATCCAGGAAATTAACAGAAAAGAATAAACAATTAGACAACTAGATAAAAGATGCTAAACAGGCAATTCACAATCTACAAAGCTAAATTTCATTGATAATCAGAGGAATAAAAATTAAAACCGTAAGATACTACTTTATACCTTGTGAATTAGCAAAATTAGAATCCCATCTGTTGGTAAGCATATGAAGCTTATCCCCTGAGTGGGGGAGTCGTGCAGGATCCTGGAAGTGCTTAGGGAGTAAAGGGATAAAGGGGCAAACACAATATATTATACACATTGAAAAGCTTCCTCCCAAATGAAAGTGAAACCAGGGAGGAGGTTGAGGCAAGGAGATGATGGGAGGTAAAAATGATCACAGTATGTTATGTTAAAGATTATGTCAATAATCTTTCCAACTAATTTTTTAAAAAGAAAAAAGACAAAGATTGATGACCCAGTAATATTACTCTGGGGTTTATATCAAAAAGAAATTCTCATTAAACTCCATCTCATCAGATTATCAAGGATAGTTGTCATTATGTTGTTTATACAAATAGTATTTTAAAGCAATGCTTTATTTATGTCTAAGTAGACACAAGAAAAATATAGAAGATTTAAACTGTAGAATACTATGCAGCAAGCATTAGCAAATAAATATGTGTAATCTCTGAAACATGAAAACTTGTAAAATTAAGTTCCTAATAAAAAGACAAACACATATTTATGTTAGTTACATTGTAGGTAAAAACATAAACATCAATAATAATTCAAAAGGATACATAAATATTCAAAATATAAATCATATACATTAGAATCATAGACTGTAGGGAGAGGAAAATGCAAATAAAGAATGAGAATCAAAGTGAATCATGGAATAAATAAAAAGTAGACAAGTAACAAGGAAAAGAGAGAATCAACAACATGAAAATAAGGCAATGACAGAAAAAAGTCAATACTTGTAAGTAATAACTCTCAATGTGAATGGTCTAAATTCCCCAATCAAATAATGTACATTGGAAAAATGGATAAAGAAACAAAAGCCAACCATATGCTGTATACAAGAAATGTATTTTATCCAAAAAGAAACTCACAGACTATGAATCAATTGATAGAAAACAATAGTCTATACAATGGGAACAATTCAACAGTAAGAGATAACAATTATTAACATACATGCACAAACAATGTCACTGTCAACTCCATAAAACATGTGCCACTGGACATAACAGACCAAAAAGCATAAATAAAATTATAGTGGCAGAACTCAATACCACACTATTACAAATAGACAGATCAATTAGATCAAATAAAAAAGAAATGTCAGAGTTGAATAAAATCATTGAATAAATGGATTTAATAAATGTCTACACTGTTTTGCCTAAGATCAACAGAATAAACATTCTTTTTAGCAGCATATAGAACTTTCTCCAAAAGAGAACACAGACTAATCAATAAAGCAAGCTTAAGTAAATATAAAAACATTGAAATTGTATTGTGCATATTTTCAGATCATAGTAATGAAGTTAGAAAACAATGACAAAAGAAACACAGAAATTACACAAATGGATAAAAACTAAACACACTCTTAACTATGCAATGGGTTACAGAAGAAATAAGGAAGAAGTAAGAATGTTTCTACAATTAAATTATAATCTCACTGAAACATAGCACAAATTACAGGACATAATGGAAGAAATCCTAAGAAGGAAGTTTATAGCTGTGAATGCCCATATTCCAAAAACAGAGCAAACCCACATAGATAACCTAACAATGCACCTAAGAGTCCTAAAACAAATCAATAATCCAAACTCAAAATTAGTATGAGGAAAAAAAAATTAGTACAATGAAGGAAATTGTAAAGTTCATAACAGAAATCAATGAACCTTAGGCCAAAAATACAAAGAATTAATGAATTGAATAGGTAGCTCTTCAAAAGAACAGAAAAATAGAGAAACCCTTAGCCAAACTAAGCCAGAAGGAAGGAAGGAAGGAAGGAAGGAAGGAAGGAAGGAAGGAAGGAAAGAACGAAGGAAGGAACGAAGGAAGGAAGGAAGGAGAAAAGAAAAAGAAGAGTAAAAAAAAGGAAAGAAAAAGAAGAGTAGAGACCCAAATCAATACAATTAAAATTGAAAAAAGTTGAAATCACAATCCAGGACTGCCAAAATCAAAGACATAATTAACAATCAATTTCACAAAATGTATACTAATAATCTGGAAAATTCAGAAGAAATGAATAGATTCCCAAATACATATGTATTACTAAAACTGAAACAAAAGATTTGAAAGACCTGAATATTAGGCAATGAAATTGAAGGAGAAATAAATAATCTATCAACTAAAAAAGCCCAGATCCAAATGAGTTTATTGCTAAATTTTACAAAAAACATCAGGGACATTCTAACATCCAGAAACCTCAAGCTTGAAATTGAAATTGAAAGGGAAGGAGTGCTTCTCAAGTCTTTCCTGGAAGCTTCAGTAACACTGATCCAAAACAAGTGCAGTATTCAACCAAAAAAGAGAACTTTAGGCCAATCTGTTTAATACATATAGATAAAAATGTCTCAGCAAGATATTGACAAGCAGAATGCAGCAAATCATCAAAAAGATTATCCATCATGACCAATTAGGCTTGATCCCAGAGATGAAAGGATGGTTCAACATATGCAAATCATTAAATGTAATAAATCATATAAACAGAAGCAAGGACAAAATCATATGATTATCAAAATAAATGCAAAAAATTCTTTGACAAAATTCAACAATCTTTTGCAATAAAAATGCTGAATAAAATAGACACAGAAAAACTTTACATCAATCTGATAAAAGCCATTTATAAAAAATCAAATGGGGGAAAAGTAAAAACTTTCCCTCTAAAATCAAGAATAGGACAAAGATGTCCACTATCACCACTCCTCTTCAACATAGTACTCAAAATATTAGCAAGAGAAATTTGGGAAGAAAAAAAATACATATATATAAAAGGAAAAAGTCAAGTTATCATTATTTGGAGATGACACAATCCTCTACATTGATGACCCCCAAAAAATCCATCCAACACTCTTAAATTAATAACCAAATTCAGTAATGTAGCAGGATACAAAATCTCCATACAAAAATGAATAACATTCTTGTACATGAATAATGAAACCACTGAGAAAAAAATTAGGAAAAATATCATTCACAATAGCACCAAGAAAATAAAATACTTAGGAATTAACTAAAGAAGTGAAAGACCTGTACAATGCAAACCATAGTACTCTGGAAAAGGAAATGAAAGACAACAGCAGAAAATGGAGAGATATCCATTCATCTTTGATAGAACTCCTTTAGTCAAAAGGGCCTTACGCCCTAAATTGGTATACAAACTCAATACAATCCAAATCAAAATTTTAGCAGTATTATTTACAGAACTGGAAAAAAATACTAAAATTCATACAGAACTAGAAAAGACAAAGAAACTAGAAAAGTAAAAGAAGTCCTGGATAAAAAGAGCAAAGTGGGCAGCATCACATTCACAGACCTGAAGTTATATTATGAAGCTACTGTGATGAATAAAGCATAATACTGACATAAAAATAGACATGAGGACCAAAGGAAAGGAATAGAGGATACAGAAACAACTCAAAATATAAAAACTCTTTGATAGTTGATCTTTAACAAAAGAGCCAAAAATATATATAGGGAAAAGTAGCCTCTTTAATGAATTGTGTTGAGAAAATTGGTTATACATATGTAGAAAACTGAACCTACACCTATATCTTTCACCAGGTAGCAAACTAAAATCAACATGGATCAAGGAATTAAAACAAAATAGGTAAAACTCTTGAAGTCAAAACTGTAGTCAAGGACTTTCTGAAGAGAACCCCAGTTGCATAGGAAATGGTACTGAGAATCAATATACAGGATCATAGCAAATTAAAAATTTTCTGAAGAGCATAGAAACAACCAACAGTATGAAATAATGTCCTACAGAATGGGAAAAAATGTTTGCCAACCATTCCTCAGACAGTAGACTAATATCCAGAGTAACTCAAAAAATTAGACACCCCCAATAAAAGACCCATTCAAAATACTGGCATGCAAAATGAATAGACACTTTACAGAAGGACAAATAGCCAATAAACACATCAATAAATGTCCAACATCACTTAGAGATATGCAAATTAAAACACTTTTTTATCCCAGAAAGAATGACCATCATCAAGAAATCAAATAACAATACATGCTGGAGAGGCTGTGAGGAAAAAGGAACCTTTCTATGGTACTAGTAGGAATGTAAACTCACACAACCACTATGAAAGTTAGTAGGGAGATTCCTCAATAAACTGAAACTAGAAATTTAAATTTTCTACCTCTTTTCCTTTTAGGTCTCTTCCTGAAAAAGTTAAACACATCATATAATAATAATACATGAATGCCAATACTTATAGAAGCACAATTCATAATAGCTTAATGTTAGAAGAAGGCCTATATGTAGGTCAGCAGATAAATGGATAAAACGAAAATGTGGTATTCACATACAGTGAAGTACTACTTTGCCACAAGATAAATTGAAGCCATTTGTAGAAAATGGATGCACTTTGAGACAATAATATTAAGTGAAATAAATCAGACACACAAACAAACAAGTATCACGTGGTTTCTCTTTTTTTATTTTAAAGAAAATAGGACAAAACAAAACAAAACAGAACAAAAAAAGTGAAAGAAAACAGAATAGAGTCAAACATAATATAGCATTTCAAAGCAGAACACTGCAAGCTATACAGGTTTTCAAAACATAACAATAGGAGATTAACAATGGTTACCCTAGTGTCTCTTGCTTTCTTCAAAATGGTTATTCTTACATTTACAGACAATAAACTCAAACAAAACAAAGTAGTACAAATCCAGATAAAAGAGAATAGCATTACAGGTCTTCAAGTTGGATAACAAGAAATGAGCAATGGCTACTATAGTGTCTCATTTTTCAAAAGAGCTGTTCCTATCTTCTTGCTTATTGCTTTCAAATAGTAGGAAAGGGACTTAAACCAATCAAATCAAAGAATAAAAGCACCATTGGATTTCAGAACCATTTCTCCATATTTATCAGGATAAATAAAGAGCAAAATAAAAAATAGACAATAAGTAGGGAAATAAATCTTTCTCAATGGGCAAAGGGATCAAGAGATGGAGGGAGAAGGACATATACCACTCCACACAAGAAATGTAAATATTATGTACTACAGACATATTCCCCCCACAAAAAGAATGAGTATCAAGAGATGGGTGGAAGGAAGGGAAGGAAAATGTGATGAAAAAAAGAAATTAAGATGTATTATGTATGTGTACCAACTCCATACAAGGAATATAAACATATACTATAAACATATGCTAATAAAAGCAGAACTATCTCATTTAACAAAATTTTTAAAAGACTAAGTTGTTATTTTTTATAGTGACATCTTGGAAGTGACTCATATGTCCATCAACAAGTAAATGGCTAAAGAAAATGTATCTATGCACAGTGAAATTCTACATTTCCATAAGGAAAGATAAACTGGAGTCACATACAGAAAAATGAATGGAGCTTAAAACCACAATATTAAGTGAAATTAATCAGACATATGTATAATTTTTAATCAGTCCCTTTTTAATCAGAAAATCATTACTAATGACCTACCTAAAAAGTTACTACCTTTATGCCACACAGGGAATAAAGGCAAGCCACCTCATTGATTTTTAAATGGAAAGACACTGTAAATGAAAACTATATGGCATGTATTATGGTTGATACATTGTGTCAACTTAAGCAGTTTACAAGTTTAACTGGGAGACTCAGCAGGGAACTAGGGTTCTTACTTTGTAAATTTCCTCATCCTGTGCAAAGGAAGGCAAGGACATTTTGTGAGTGTTACACCCACCCTGAAGGGGAGGAGCCTGTGTACAATATAAGGGATGGAGAAGAGGCTTGCTTTTGCCCTCTTTTGCTCTGGCAGATGCCTTGAAGTGTTGCCCCAGTGCCATGCCACTCTGCCTTGTAGTCAGCTGATAATGGACTGAAATCTCCAGAAACTGTAAGCTAAATAAACCTTTCCTCGCTTCACTTTGGGTGTCAGATATTTTGTCTTAGTAATGAGAAGAAAGTAACCAAGACGGAATTTGGTACCAGAGGAGTGGGGTCGTTGCTGTGATTGTACCTGACCATGTGGAAGAGCCTTTGGGAATGGCTTGTGGGAAGAGTTTGGAAAGGTTTGGATATGTTTCCTGTATGCATAGAGCTGGAATGGCTTAGGCTGTTCTGTAGGGGAGATTCTGGTCAGAGCTCAGAAGAACAGAAGGCTGATGGAGAACCTGCCAGTAAAGACCAGGCTCAGGAAGTTTCTGCTAGAAAGGAGGACTGCATTGGTTGTTGGACTCCAGATGATGTGTGTTATGGCTTGATAGAAAGTTTATCTGTATTTTGCTCATGTCCAGAGACTTTGCCTGAGACTAAGATTAAGGACAATGCACTAATTAATCTGGCAAAAGAAATTTCAAGGCAGTCAAATGTTGAGGCTGCGGCATGGCTATAGTTGGGGGCTTTTAGCCAGATTTATATCACAAATCAAGAGCACAGAGCCCAGCAGGGTGATTTAAAACGTTGTGAGTTTGGCCAGAAAGGAAGCTCCAGTGAAGCTGTGGACTGTAAAAATAGACCCGAGACCTCAATTGCTGAGAAGGAACAGAAAAATAAAAAAGATGGCCTAAAGGCAGTGCAAAAAGCAGCAAGTCTCAAACCTTTCCAGCTTCCAAACTGCAAAGATGAAAGACTTTGCTTTGAGGAGAAAGCCTCAGAGCACCATGTTCCAGAATGGCGGCAGAGGCCCAAGAGATTCCAGAATGGCAGAGGCATAGAAAATCTGTACCTCACAGTAAGATTCAGAGTAACCAGCGACCCAAGCACTCGAGCCCTACAGCCAAGAGAGAGGAAAGCCTGGCTACTGCTCCAACTGGAAGCAGACCTCAGCATCACCGACATGGTGCTGGTTTTAGGCACATGGAGAATGCACAAG
>RJWT010002596.1:0-31188 GCA_004365215.1 Cuniculus paca | reverse complement strand
CTCAAGCTTAGATTTTCTGCCAAAACTAGTTCAAGTTGGTTTCTCCATTTTGCAACAAAAATGCCCAGTTTGAAAGAGTAATTTTTAGCATAAGGAAGAAAAGTATAAAGAGGTAGTTTAGTTCACTTCATCTCACTATTAAAAAAGTAATTTAAGTCCCCAAATATTAGTGGCATGTCAACAATGCCATCTATTAGTATAAGGAACATCATCCATGCACCTATCATTTGATCAACCAATTGATCTATTTATGCATCCATCTCCCAAGTTACAGGATTCTGCGAGCCAAACACTAGAGTCATCTTTGCCAATTAAAAAAATCATAATTTATAAGGTTTTATTTTTGTTATTGTCATCAAAATGCAATAAAACTTGTTTTATTTGCAAAAGCCTTACAGACTCCCTTTGTAACATACCACTGATCTTCAGAAAAGCATGTGAGGAACAACTCATGAACCCACGTGATGTGCAAAGATGGTTGTCTATGCAGATTACATTTTCATAGGACTTTACTAGGAACAAGTAGAGAGGAGCATGGGTCTGAAGGCCACGTCCCTGAAGGCCACGTCCCTGAAGGCCACATCCCTGAAGGCCACCTGGATCATGTCAGAGGCAGGCAATAGGGTTAAACTGAAATGACTATTCTGTCTGCTTTATACCTTGGCTCAGAATAAATGAAATTAAAATTATTATACACCTATAAGAAAAATTAGGCTCCAACAGCTGGAAAGAAAGGGTAGGGAAAATAAAAATGAAAATAATTTTAAACCACTTTTCATAAGACTCAGTAAACTTGAACAGCTGGGCTTTGAAAGCTAGAGCTAAATTCATTATGTTCTCACTTCTGCTCTGTGGTAAACCAGTTTGACAAAGATCATCTTCACAAATTGTTTTATCTATTATCAGATCAAGTGTGCAAATTGGGGGGAAAGTGAGTTACTGAGAAGATAGAAAGGATAAAAGAAAAGTTCTTTTCAAAAACAGATTTGTGGACAAAGATTTATAAGCAGCATTCTTATATTCCGTAGACCTCTCTAACAGTTTTATTTGGGATGTTCCTTATCTCACTAAAGGACATAGCCATTTCCCCAGTTTGCAAAGTTAAATATTTGAATGCCTTATTTCTCTTCACGAAAAGCTCAAGTATACTGTTAACAAGTTCTGTTGGCACTATTGCCCTGAGGGATTTTACCCTAGTCAACTTTACCTAACCTAAGGCAAAATCCTACCAACCATCATTCACCTCCTTTTCCCCACCCCCACACTCCAATCTACACATGGCAAGAAAAAACTGCTCTTTAAAAATCTAAATGTAAGATCGCTGCCTGCATAAAACACCCCAGTAGTTTGTAATTTAATTTAAATAAAACCAAAATACCTGTAAGATTCTATGTAACCTGAACACTAAATCAATGATACAACAGTAGGTAGCTTTCATTGAATATCTACTTACCCAGTTCCAGGCCCCATTCTAATTGCTCTCTGTGCCTTATCTTGATTTTCATTTTTTAGTAATTCTAGTCATTTATGCACATTTACACACTAGAAAGATGAAGCTGAGACACAGTGAGGTAATTTATGCCTAGTTGGATGGAAAATAAAAATCACAAGTCTGTTACTTGAACCCAGGCACTACAGCTCCTGAATACAATCTGAAACAAGTTTCACCTGTCACCTGGTCTCATTCTCCTGCCCTCCATGATCCCATGAGACTATGATGCCCCAACCACACAGGTCTCACCTCCTTGAATATGCCGAAGTGGTTCTCACTCTTAAGCACTTGAACTCGTTTGCTTCTCTGTAGTATTCTTTCCCAGAGATTCATAGGATTGACTTCTCATTCCTAGGCTTATTACAAGCACTTGTCATTTCTTATGCAAATCTTTTTCTTTTATGCTTAAGAAATCATTCCAAATCCAAGCTTCCAGAACTGAATTTTAATGAGTCTAAGACTTTAGATTATAGACCAAACATGGTGATTTTATTCTTCATGTGGGTAAAACAATTTTGGCCAATAACATGTAATATGAAATCTGTTGGGAATAAAGATCTTCTTGCTGATCAGAAAGAGAAGGATGGGGAGAAACTCTCTTTCTTAACTGAGGTCTTTGTCTAAGGTATGTGAGGATGGGAAATGTGAAAGTTCTGGATCTAGTCCATGTGCTGAGACAAGCACTGAAGAACCTATAGTTCCCTTATAATCCTAGTCTCTAAACGAATTAGTCCTAGAGCCCATCTCTCCTTTTATGTAAGATAGAATTTCCATACTATTTAAATTATTTTGTATTCAGCTTACTGCTACATGCTCCTGAAAGTACCCTGGATCATTTACATTTAACTTTCACCTCCCCAAAAAACCTCTCTTGATCATCTTATAAAATTATTTCTTCTCTAGTCACTCTCTATCACACTCCCAACCGTTTTCTTTATAACACACATCATCTGAAAGCAATGTATTCATTTACCATTTGCTTTCCCTCGTGGAATATAAATTGCTTGAAAAAGGAATCTGATCCATTTTGTCCATTGTTGGCCTATGTGCAGAATATTTCACCCTCCTCCACTTAAAATTTTTACCTTGGAAAATTTTATTAATATCTTTGTGTCTCAGACTATAAAGATAAAATTCATTGTGTCAAGTAAAAATGCTTGAGAAAGTACCTGACATATCCCAATAACCTTTAATATTATTTTTATATGGACAATAAATATTGGTTGAGTGAATGAAAAATTAAAACAATGAATCTCTGAGATGCGAGGTGGTTACTCTGTAACTTAGAAAAACAAAATACAAAGATTTGTCTTATTCAAACAAAACACATTTTTACAAGGAGAAGCACAGCAGTGTTAGAGGCTGAGAAGAATAACATCTGCACAGAAATCTCCATTTCCTGGAGACAGAGTGCACTAGAAAGCATTGAGTAGTGATGATATCAGAGGCCATTATAGATTACAGACTGTCCATCAGGGTGCCTGAATTAGTGGTTAACCAGACACACAAGGCTCCTATTCTTATCAGCAGTTAAAAAAGAAAAGCAAACATCCATGAACAGGCCTAACATTTTATTGGACTAAAAGCCAACTATGCAAGAAGTTCTTGTATATCATTAATAACACTTTAATCTCTAAAAAGACAAGGAATAAGCCAAGGGAAACAACCACTATGGACCTATGCTGGCAACAAGAAATGATTGATGAAGCGAAACCAATGTGAACTTTAAGAGAAAGTGATCACATCATCTTCAATTTTATTTTTCCAAGGAAAAGAAAATTGCACATCATGAATTGTACACCCTAGATTATATGAATGTCTGCAAAATGTTTAGAGAAAAGATATGCATAATTCATAGCATGAAACTTCTAAAGAAATTATGACTCAAAAGTGTGATGATGTTCTCAAAAATGCAATTTCAAGTGTAATTGCAAATGACAAAAAGAGAAGGAAAGGAAAAAGAAAACTAAAAAAATGTATCTACTGATGTTTTGAAAAGAAAAATACAATTGAAAATATCCATGTCTTTCTTATTCATCTTCTTAGTAATATAGTGCTAAGAACATAGAAAATAATCAAAGGAATACCAAATATGAAAGTACCAGGGCCAGGCAGATTCAGGTCAAAGAGAATAAGGTCCCAAATGGGTTCAGATTTGAGAACACAATTTTTCAAATACCAAATGAACTTACAGTTTATTTACAGTAAGAGAAGGCCATTACTTTTGAACTAATCAGGAGAAGGATGATATAACAATAATGGTGCTCAACCTCCAAAACTCAAACTAAGCATTATTAGGAAGAGAAGCCCAGTGAGGACAAAGATTTTATTGGTAAGCGCTTAACTGCTCTAAATGATTCCTGTCTCTTGATTAAGATAGTACACAAAGCGTGATATGAAAATAATTTGCTGTGAGCTGAGATCACTGGCTAAGAGTAGTTATTAAGAATCCAGAATTAAATGAAACTGAATTTTAAAAGCTACAGGGAGGTGACTGTTTTGATTGTTTCCCAGCAGGGTTGGATGAAGTGGATGAAGCAACTATAACCCCATTTCTCCCTTTGATGCTTTATTAATCTGGTAGCTCAACTGGGCTTAGAAAGGGATTCACACTGTATTCTTGGTATATTTTTAGTTGACAAACAACAATTATATGTATTTATAGGGTACAGTATGATATTTGTTACATATATATTGTATAATGAATAAATCAGGCTAATCAGTATTTTCACTACCTCAAATATTTATCATTTGTGATGAAAACATTGAAAATCCTCTCTTTGGGCTATTTCAAAATATATATTCTTGCTAACTATACTCTCCATACAATGCAACTAGAACACCAAAACCTCATGACCTTTTTTGAGACTATCTTTAATAACAAAGCTTGAATGCTCGTTTAATTTGGTGAGTGAGTAGTAGAGTATTTTCAAAGGAGCATTAATGGAGTATGCCAACTTAGAGGAAATAGTTGAGCAGGGTTACTACAATGCTTTTTTTTTTAATATTTGGAATATTTGATGTTTTTATCAGTCATTAAAAAATTTTGAGTCATAACATTTTCCAGTGATGAATGTCTGGGTAGTATTTCAAAAAAATTCAATAGAATTAGGATCCAAGATTTTTGACATCCTGGAATAATGGGATTAACTTAATGAGACTGAGTTTAATAAAAGTAAATCAATAATCCTGTACTGGTTCTTAGTATCACTGACATAAAAATAGGAGTCAAAAATCATTTTCTGGTGTTTGACTACTGATTTAATTTGAGCCTTTCATTCTTCCCCATCTAGACAACTTGCTAAAAATATCAGTGTATATCTTTCTTGGGATCCTACAGAAGGCTCAAACCATGTAAGCCCATACTAATGCACAGACACTCCAACCTCTAGCTCCAACACAATAAAAATACTATTCCAGGAACCTTTCAGATCTGCTTAGCAAGCCTATCCTACTCTTCTTGGAGCCTCCATTATGTAAGTAATAAAACTTGGTGTGTGAGTGTGGTATCTTCTGTTTTAACATCCAAACCAAATTTTAGTTGGGGTTTATCAGCCTCTGCAGAATGGATACAACAAGGAGGTGGGAGAAGATGAAGGAGGAGGAAGAAGAGGAGGGGAGGAGGAAGAGCAGGAGAAGGAGGAGGAGGAGAAGGAAGCTTAGCTGTTGCACACAGGAGAAAGATTCAGAGGAGAGTGTGGAAAAGTCAAAAACAGAAACCTCAATGTGACTCTACAGTATGGTAGAGCTGCCAAGAAAATGAATGTGATCAGCAGGCGGCTTTAGTGTAAGTGAAAATGTAGGAGGATAGGAGACTGTCTTCCCAATTCTGTGTGGGTCCACCACCCAGGGACCCTCAGGACTGTCTTCTGACCTTTTCTCTTACATCACTGTCTCTTGTGGAAGTATCGGCCAAGTGACTCTATTTAAATTCTTTCCATATGCTGATAATTTCTCCCTGTTTATCTCCAACTCAGATCTCTACCTGGTTGGTTGTAGGCATCTCAAACTTGGAAGATCCAAAGCTGAACTTCTGATTATCACCCACTAACCTCCTCCTTACCCAGCCCTTTTCATCTCAGTAAATCATGACTCAGGCTGAAAAACTTGGTGTTATCCTCAACACCATTTTTTCTTTCACAACCCACTTCTGATCCATCAGCAAATCTTGTCAGCTCTAGCTTCAAAGTATATTCAGGATGCAACTTTTTCTCACCAATTCCACCACTACCCCCAGTGCACACACCACTGGTTGGTGTTGCCCACATTATTGCAATAACCTTCTAGCTCGACAACCTGCCCCACTTTTTGTCTAATCACCACAGAAAGCCAGAATGTTTTTGCTAAAAGTGATATCAAGTCACTCCTCTATTCCAAATGTTCCTTCAGTTCTCCGTGGCTGTCAAGGTAATAACAAAAGTCCTACTGACTTCACCATCCAATGATCCTCATGCTTACTCTTTCTTAACACGCTGGCCTCCTTGCTATTGTTTGTTTTTCTTAACACATCAGGTCTTCTTCTCACCTGAGGACCTTTGAACTTACTGTTTCATTTGTCTGGAATCTTCCTTCTCAACTATCCCCATGTTTCATTAATTGTGAATGTCACCTTGACTGTATTTAGAAACAGCAGATTAGTAAACTTCTGGGTGTGTCTGTGGAGTGTTTCCAGAGATGATTGGCATACAGGCCAGCAAACTGAGGAGGGAAGCCCCAACCTGATGTGGGTAGCACCATTCCAGTAGACTTGTAACCCAGGTAGCATGAAAAGTGAAGACCAAGGAGGAAGTCAGTCTTCATGTGGAAAAATCGCATTCTTTGTGAGTAAGTGCATCTTTGCTACTGCCATTGTCTGTGGACATCAGACTCCACTTTCTTCAGCCTTTCAACTCAGACTCAAATCTGTGTCTCCAGGAAGCTTCTAGGCCTTCAATCTTGGACTGATGATGCATCTTTGATCTTTCTTGATCTGTGGCTTCCAGCTTCTTGGACTAAGCATTTTCTGGATTGTTGGGCTCTCCATCATGCTTTTTTCCCCCAAACTCTCTAACTTACTTTGTATTATATTATTAGTTCTGTATATTCTTTGTCTTCTTCACTTTAAGTTCCATGATGATAAAAATTTTACTCCATTATGTTCACTATCATTAGTATTCCAGCAGAGTGCCCTGAGTGGATACTCAGTAAATATTTTTTTTGAATGAATGACCTTTAAATTGAGATATGAATAAGGATATAGGCATAAGGATATATAATGGATTCTGTCTTATATTCTCTGATGTTGTCTTCAATCTTTGCTTTGCTTTGCTTTGCTTCGCTTCGCTTCGCTTCGCTTCGCTTCCCTTCCCTTCCCTTCCCTTCCCTTCCCTTCCCTTCCCTTCCCTTCCCTTCCCTTCCCTTTCTTCCTTTCTTTCTCTCTTTCCCAAAGACAGAACAAGTTATACACCATGAAGAATGGAAGAAAATAAATATTCTTAGTCTGGGGAAACAGAGACATGAAGGAGATGAGAGAGGAGAATGTATGCTGGTTTGAAAGGGTAAATTCCTAATATGTTTGTGTTTTTAAATTATCAGTTGGTACAAATAAATACAATTTACAGATGGGTAGATTTTTAACTCAATTCAAAATCTTTCATAGTCCATATGTTCCAATGATGGCCTGCACTGCCATCAATGATGACCTGGACTGAAGGAACAAAACTCTCCTTCTTAAAGGCTTAGAATGAGTAAAAAATTCATAGGGATGATCAAATTAGACAACCTTAATCTTATGCTAATTTTGATATTTTACTTCTGTGGGTTAAAGCATTCTGCTGCCTTGCAATAAAGGTACTGTTTGGACCAATGGACATGGAGAATGTGTCACAGATGAAGTATAATAATAAAACTCCAAAATCTAAAATTCATTTGGCACAGTAATTTTTCCAGGGATGTAAATGAGCTGAAAAAATTTTAATATTCCATTGTGAAAAAGTCCTAATTTCTCTATTTTTGACAACCGTTCTTCTGTCTTCCTTCTTTCTTTCTTTCTCCCCAACATGCGCATTCAAATTCTAATCATTATAAAGACTACTGACTGATACTTGTAGAATTCCTTCTATCTTTGCTCTGATTCAAGTTAAGAACATAGGCTGAAGGCTGTTAATGGGACATAACCTCTTGCTAAACAAAAACACTGCAGATTTGGGAAAGAAGTGCTAATTTACTTTCCAACTCCGACTTTCCCTGTTAATGTCCTCTCTGCCAATAGAAAATAATTCCTGTGTGTCTGAAGTAAACACTAGGTCCCAAGGGAAGTGACCACAGGCTTCTTTTGGATCTTCCCACAGGACCAAGTACAATGTCTTAATTTTAACTGATACTCAATAAATTCCGGCTAAATACATACTTCCTAGAAACCTGTGGAAAGCACTTTAGAAGAAATCTCCTTTATTCCAATTCCTCAAATTGAAAGTTCTAAAGAACTTTTGAAAAAGAGGATAAGAAATCATTTAAGTAAACTAACATATTAATTGTCACACTGTGATGAATCTTGCAGGATTAGAACTATTCTACTTCATTTGGATTGTTTTAATAGACTTGACTTTCTACTCTTCTTGATTACAGTTTGCTATGTAATACATTCGTCAGATTCTAGGTAAAAATTCCAATTCCCGTTCTGTAGAAGTCTAAGGCAACCATCAAGAAGGGCAGGGGTAAGGTGGAGATGTGTGATTAGGTGGGAAGATAGGTTGTCATTTCCCCACCTGGTTCCAAACTATTGTGCCAAATTGACTCAGTGTCTGCACAAACTGTTCCATACCTATCATATGAGAAATAAACCCTTTCCTCCGATTTATAACAAATACGAAAAGCAAAAAATCAAACAGGAATGTTCACAAATTTTTTGTACGCATAACACACTTTACAGAAGTTTTGGAAAGATGGAAGGAATTTGTATTACAGCAACGCACGCATGTACCCATGTGCGTGTGCACACACACACATACACACACTTTTAGCTGTTACATATCACCTTTTTCAATATCCATTTCCACTAACTTCTAAAGGTCGCTTCCAAAAGTTCCATAGGTGTCTCCTGTCTTTCTCACATGCTAGAACTTCCCAAAACACTTTTCTTGTGCTCCCTCCCTATCAAGTCTGGATAGGAAAGTACTTAATATAGATTTTAACTCCTCTGGGTGAATTTTAAAGGTAACCAATGAGTAAAACTGATGAAGACCTCAATAAGGAATGAATTGCTAATGGTGGTCATTCACTGGAAAAATTTTTTTCACACAGCAATCTTAATACTTATAAAATTAACAAGAAAAAAAGGAAATTTGTGTCAACTCTGATACTTACTTTTCTTGTAGACAACACTATCCCTTAACCTATTTTTGTCCTTCAGTCTTTACTGAGAATGAACTCACTTCCTGCTGTCTGTTCTCTAGTCTAAAATCCACAAACACTCCTGTCTTCTCCCACATTCACTGGTTGACAAAATGCATAATCACATGCTTATTCAGTTAATATCCCTCCTTAAAAATTAATCTGCAATTTCTAACTTACCACTCACAGATTTTCCAAGACTCTTATACCTAAACCAGTCCCACATTATTCCAAGTTAATTTTCTGACACAGATCTTCACAACTCACCAAAGCCTAACTCCTGTTATTTTTGCACTGTGCATCACTTTCCTGGATATACCTTGTGTATTCAAATTCTTCTCATGTTTGAAGACAACTGCTCCTGAGCCCATATTCATTTTGAAGGTTTCAAATCCAAACTTATCTCTCCTTTTAACAAATTGTTTAGACAAAAGCACATAGTAAAGAACTTAATTGTTGCAAGTATTTTGTTTATTTGTATTTTTGATTTTTTAGATGTTTCCCAGATTTGACATAAATGCATAGGAATAAAGAAAACTTTTGTTAATGTATTATTGTATCTCTCACACAGCCAAACCCAGTCTTGGACAAACAGGACTACATTCTTTATTGAGCAGTACAACATAATGATTAGAAAGGCAACCTATTTTTATGTCAGTACTATGCTGTTTTTATTACAGTAGCTTTGTAGCGTAACTTGAAATCAGGGATTATAATGTTTCTCACTTTACCCTTTTTGCTCAGGATGGCTTTGGCTATTGGTAATACAGCCACTTTGACAACATTGATTCTGCTTTTCCAGGAACAAGGAATGTCTTTGCATTCTCTGATTCTCTCTTCAATCTCTTTCTTCAGAGCACTGCAGTTTTCATTATAGAAGCCTTTCACCTCTCTGATTAGGTTGATTCTTAGGTCTCTAATTTTTTTAAGCTATCATGAATGGGATTGCTTTCCTGATTTCTTTCTTGGTAGGCTCATTACTTGTGTAAAGGAATTCTACTGAGTTTTGTATTGGTTTTGTGCCTGTTTGTTGAATTTACATCTTAATTCTAAGCATTTTCTGCTGGAATTTTTGGTTCTTCTATGTGAAAGATGATAGGGTCATCTATAAATAGAGATATTTGATTTTTTTCCTTTCCTATACATATTCCTTTTATTTCTTTCTCTCAAGTGTTTGCTTTGACTAATATTTCAAGTACTATATTGAATAGGAATGGTGAGATTTATTTTGGATCACTCTGTTTTTTCTAATGTAGGTATTCACAGCTATAAACTTCCTTCTCGGTACTGTTTTTATTGTGTCCCAAGGTTTTGGTATGTACTTCCTGATCTTAGAGGGACTGTTTTCAGTTTTTTCCCACTTAGCACATTGTTGGCTGTGGGTTTGTCATACATGATTTTTATTAATTTGTGATAAGTTTCCACTGCTTATTTCCACCCAGATTTTATTATGAATGGATGTTGAATTTTGTCAAAGGATTTTTCTGCATCTGTTGAGGTAGTCATGTGATTTTTATCTTTACTTCTGTTTATCTGGTGTATTACATTTAATGATTTATGTATGGTGAACATCCTTACATTCCTTGAATAAAGCCAATTTGGTCTTCATTTGTTACAGTCTGTCTGCAAGTATCTTGTTGGGAATGATTGTATTTCATCAAGAAGATTTATGTGTAGTATTCCTTTTTTGTTGTTGAGTCCTTATCCAGTTTCAGATCAGGGCAATGTTGGCTTCAAGGAATAAATTTGTTCCTTCCCTTTCAATTTCATGGAAAAGTTTGGAAAGAATTGGCATTAATTTTTTTTTCTGAAGTTCTGGTAAAATTCAGTGGGAAATCCATCAGGTTCTAATATTTTCTTAATTGATAGAGTTTTTATTACTGTCTTATTTCAATTGTCAGTTATTTGTCTATTCAGGGTTTTTATGTCTTCTTGGTTCAATTTTGGCAAGTCATAAGGAGTTTATCCATTTCTTCTGGATTCTCCAACTTGTCGGACTATAAGTTTTCAAAAATGTTTCTTAGAATCCTTTGGATTTCAATTGTGCCCATTGTGATTTCACCTTTTAAATTTGTAATTGCATTGAAATGGGTCTTTTCTGTCTGTATTTTGATAAATTTGGTTAAAAGATTATCAATCTTGTTTATTCTTTCAAAGAACCAACTCTTTGATTCATTGATTCTTTAAATTACTTTTTCAGTTCCAATGGATTGATATCTACTGTGTTCTTTATAATTTTTTTCTTTTACAAATGTTGGGTTTGTATTATTACAGCTTTCTAAGATCTTTCTAGGACCATTAAGTTATTTTCAATCACTCTGTTTTTCTAATGTGAATATTCACAGCTATAAACTTCCTTTTCAGAACTCTTTTTATTGTGCCTTACAGGTTTTTGTATGTAGTATTGTCATTGTTATGTGAGTCCAGGAACTTTTAAATTTCTTTCCCATTTCTTCTGTGACACATTAATTACTCAAGAGTGTATTATTTAATTCCCCTGTGTTTGTGTAGTTTCTGTGGGGGTTTTTTTCTTCCTTTTTTGCGGGTGATTTCTAACTTTATTCCATTGTGATTCTGACAGAATACAAGAAAAAGAAATATGGAATCGAAGTGAAAACACAGAAACAGTCCTATGTTCCATTAGTCATCTGATCTTTCACAAAATAGCTAAAAATAAACTCTGGAAAACAGATATTCGCTTAACAAATGGCACTTGAATTACTTATTATTCACACATAGAAGAATGAATCTAGATCCATATCTCTCACTCTGTGCTAAAATAATATCAAAATGGGTCAATTGCCTAGAAATAGAAAAAGAATATTTAGTCTGATGGAAGATTAAATAGATAAAACACTCAAATATGTAGTCATAGGCAAGAACTTCATGAACAGGAGCCCAAATACATAAGAAATAAAATCAAGAATCAATAAATTGGATAATATCAAACTGAAAACTTCCGCACAGCAAAGCAAACAGACAATGGATTGAAGAGACAACCAACAGAATGGAAAAAGTTTTGCCAGCTACTTCATTGCAAGCGTTAATACCTAGAATATATAAAATTCTTTAAAATATTAGATACCCCCAAACAAAATACCCAATAAAAATGTACAATTGAAATGAATAAACACTGCTCAAAAGAAGAAGTATAAATTGCCAATAAATACATTTTAAAAGTTCATTTATTTGGCTATCATCAAGGACTCAAAAACAACAAATAGATAAAGACGTGGGGAAAAGAAACCCTCAAAATTAAAACTGAAATTCCATTTGACCCGCTATACCTCTCCTGGGTATATTCTCACAAGAGTTAAAATCATCGTATCATAGTGATACATGCATACCTATGTTTTCAGTAGGGCAATTCACAATAGCTAAATTATGAAAACATTATAGATGCCTATCAGCAGAAGAATGGATAAAGAAAATGTATATATGCACAACTGAGTATTACTTAGCTATAAAGAAAGGTAAATTTGAATCATTAATAGAACAGTGTATGGATTTTGAGGCCGTAGTGTTACATTTAATAAATCAGACCCAGAAAGTTAAATATTGCATAGTTTCTCCTATACAAGAAACCCAAATATAAGTAATTTAAAGAGCAGAATAAAAAAAAGAAAGTGGTGAGAAACAGGAAGGTAAATATTTTGGAAACAGGGAATGGAATCTGGGGAAAGCGGAAGGAAATAAATGATCAAGATACTTTGTACAAGGTGTGATGAGTGTCTTTACGAGTTGTGACAAAAATACAGTAAATGCTGCTGCTAACTGCCATCTAGGCTCCTAAAAACATTACGATGTGTCCTCAGTCACCTTATCCACTGAATCTGGCTTGTGTGACTTCTTGCTCTTCCCCAAAAGCAAAATGACCATGAAGTGTAGATATCTTGAATGAACTTAGGGTATCAAAGCAGTCATCACAGTGAAATAAAGGACATGGAAGGGGACCTCCTAAACTGCTTTAAAAGGTGCAACAATGGGACAGGTTATGTTCAATGAGGGCGATTATTTTGAGAAGGATTAATGGCAATGTGTCCTTTATAATAATACAGTTTAAAAATCCAAATACTATTTGTATTTTTCAATCACATCATATATATATGTACATATATAAATTCTCAAAAATGAGTATAAATATTATGTATTAGAAACATATATCAATAAAGGTAGGCTGGAGATGGCCACCACTTACAGCCTGTGACATCTCAGGGAAAATTTAACTTCTCTATAGATTTTGATATTCTTGTGTGTGGAATAAAGATAATGTGAGTGACAGGGTTCACTACTATGATGTGGATGTGTTCAAGTCACATATTCAAGTATTGGAAACACAATCCTCAAATTCATATTTCATTATGGTTTTGTGGAGGTGGGGGCTTTCGAGAGTTAACTCGACTTAGATGAGATCATGAGGATGGGGCCTTCGTGATGGCATTTGTGTCACTAGAAGAGCAGAGACCTGCGTTTGCTCATTCCTGTTCTCTCACCATCTGATGCCCTCCACCATGCTAGGTATGATGTAGTAACAAAGTGCTCACTAGATGTGATCCTTTGATCTTGGACTTCCCAGTCTTTCAAACTATGAGAAAAACACTTCTTTTCTTTATATATTACCCAGTCTCAGGTATTCTGTTGAAGCAATAAAAGATGGATTAAGATAATTACCAACAAGAGTAAATGATAAATGCATAGAAAGTGCATAGATAAGAACAAAATATTCGGTGTTATTGCATATTAAAAATATATATGCAAAACAGTTATTCAAACATATTGATGGAAGAGTGACTCATAATCTGGATGCGAGTAAGCTAAATAGAAGAGAAGCAATTTTTTTTAATCTCAAGCATTCTTCTTGATTTCTACATTTCTAGATAGTAGATAATGGAACCTACAAATTATATTTCAGCCATAGTGTGGAGTTGAGCCAATAACCAGAGGGCTAGGACACTGCTGCAGACTCTTTCCTCCCTGGAATCTTCAGACCTTACCAGTACTGAATTCTGAGCAGCTGAGCTTCTAAGCAGTACTGCCAAAGCTGCCTTGACAGCCAGAGTATAAAAAAACAAGAGAAATCCAGATCCTCTTCCTCAGAATGGCCTCCACTTCAGCAAAAATATTTGAAGGGCAGTTTGCAATAATTCGGTCCTCTTGTGGACTGACTGATTATATTCTGTCAGTATGGGTTGTTGTACAACTTGCTGTACGGCTATTAAGATTTAAATTGTTCACTGCTATGACCCTGATACCTAAATTATAGTACAAATCCAGTAAATCATCCCTTCTTGCATCAAGAACACCATACTGTCTATATCACAAAAAATTTCACTTGCCTAGAAAATGCTTCTCAACATTGAAAAGCATGAGACTCTGAATTTAGGATCTCACTGAGATATGTCATCAGGCAGACCTAGTTTTGCTATGAAGAAGCTACCTCCCACACTTATCTGAAACTTATTTATTCCTCCCCAAATTGCTGGCTATCATATAAATCATCACTTTCATGTAGGATGTTTTCAGCACAATGATCTCACACACATACAGCCTCCTAAAGCAATATACACCAAGTGCTCACAAGATTATTGCATGTTAGAGATGAGGAACAATATAATATTACCCAGTCCAATACCTGCATTTTAGCAGAAAGATAACGGAAGTGTAGAGAGGTGAGCTAACTTACTAGTTTCACATAGGTGAGTGCATTCATTTCTCCAACAATTTTGTTTTTCATGCAAATACTATCTCTGCCTGCATCTTGCTTGTCAATCCCTAGGGCTTGACTCACTACAGCACCATTTGTATGTAGACTATATGGGAGGTGACATAACCCAGGCGTGCATCTTTCTACAAGCAGATTCTCACAGGAAAACTGGCACTCGGCTCGTTGGCAGAGAACATGTTTAAGCAGGAGCAGAGAAGAGCACACCATCTGGACAGCATGATGCTTGGTGCCAACTGGGCCCCAGCGACGGGGAGGATGAAGGAAAAAGGAAGGGGGGCACGTGACTGCACACATTTATTTTCCCTGTAAGGGAATTTGTTAGTAATCGTGCTATTCTGAGTGGAAGCCATTGTAGGGGGTTGTAGGTGGTTCTGATGCCTGACAAATGTGTAGGCAAAGATGAAACAAGGTGAGTGGTAGCCAGGCAATTTGCAAATGGATTGGGAGCCAGAAATAGCTGGTGGTGTCTGATTACTAAGTATGAATGAAGGGATATATTTTCGAAGGGTAAAACTATATGTGTGTTTTCCATTTCTCCTTTTTTAGAAAACTAGTCACTACAAAGATTTCTCTGATAGTACCTAGAAAAAAATATCTTATATTTAACAACATTCACAAACAAGCTCTTTTCTTGCTACATTTCAGTAGTAATATTTTCCTATGTTACAGCTATCCATCCCACCTATAAAAACCATACCTAGATAAGCAATGATTTCCAGTGGTTAACTAGGAGCATCATAATTACTACAGGGGCTTTTGCCTTCATGATTCTGGATCCTGAATTCTCTTTGAGATACAGTTTTAGATTATGTGTGGTATTATTTATTTTTTATTATTATTACCTTCCGTGTTTGTTAAGAAGATGGCTCTGGTGAATTTTACCACAATGTTGGACATAGTTATTATGTCTTCCTCAGTTTTAGAATCATTTTGAATTTTCAATGACATACCCACAGTACATCACCTCCATTTTTTGACATTTTAAATTTTACAAAGCATATTCATGTACATGGTGGTGCCCTTTTAATTTTGATGATCATCTGATGTTGGTAGTTATTCCTACTTTATATAAATTCTAAGAGGTATACCTCATAGAGCCCAATGCCTGTGAAGTTTTGTAGCATATGGATCATTCATTCTAGAATCAGGTAGGCCTGGATTTGGATCCTGATATCTATTGTGGCCCAGAGCAAATCAATGAGCACCCACAGCCTTTAGTGGTGGCAACCCACTTCTAAGACATCTGAGTGAGGAAGCTCCAGGGAAGATGCTTGGCACAGAGTGGGGACACTTTTCCATGTCTCTTTTCCTTCTCGACTAACTTCAGTTCTCATGCTTTTTTATTATACGATGATGTGTTCTTTATCTTTTTTTTTTTCTACTTATGACCAAGAAAACATACTTTAGGATAGTTGTACGAGATTAAAAGGATAGACTCTTTGACCATGGAACACAGCAATGAGAAATGACAGATTCAAAGGGGAAAATATGCTCCAAACTTGAGCTAATTAGGTTGGTCAACAATGTAATTGATAAGAAAAATGAGATGGCACAAAAATCTTCAATGTATTATTACACTTTTCTCTCCTTATCTTAACATGGTCACTTTTAAAAAATAGGGTGGAAGGCTTTTAGTCCTACATCAGAAGTCACCAGAAGTTAATATTGTTTCTTTATATTTTACAGTGATTTAAGTATATACTTAGTAAAAGAAGATTACACATAACAAAAATGCTAAAGCCTGAAAAGCTTCTTCTTCTGAAATGATTTTTATTTTATTTGTCTCTGCAGTAATATAAAATCTAATGACCAAGCCAAACAAATAAATAAATAAATGGCTTTGGTACAATTGATCCAAAATCTGCTCAAGCTGGAATGATGTCCTCAAGGCGAAATACTCAGCACTCAGAAAGTCCTCTCGGTTCATCAGGATTCAATCTCTGTGAAATAAAATTTGATGCCTTCAATAGGTAATTCTTCTGTCAAGGAGAAGTCACTGTATTCTTGTTACTAGGAATCCATTTGTTATATTGTGTCCTTCTTCGAATCTGACTAAGGTTGAGTGACCTCATAATCTTGTTACTTTTCAGTAGAGCCTAAGTGATAATCACAAATTGTAGGCAGGAGGATTTCCTCTTCCTGAGGAGAGGAATGCCCTGAGGACTCTCATTGTGGGGCAGTGCCTGAATGGGCCACTCCTCACTGCATTTTTCCTCTTTCTTTCAAGGCAGAAGGATTAACTCAACTTTGTTATTCTAGAAGCAGAAATTTTAAAAGCAAAATTCAGCCCCATCCTTCTCATTTTCCCTCTTTTTATTTTATCTTAAAGAGATTAAAAAAACAATGAAAGTAATGATACAGAATTTAAAAACAAGATAATAGGAGATTAACAATGGTTAATATATTGTGTATTGTTATCTTCAAAGTAGTTGCTCTGATTACAAGATGCAGGCATGGAAAATTAATCAAACAATGTAAGGACAAACCATTCTTTTTAATGAACTAACAGAAATTAGTAGTATAATTATCTTACCTATCATATATATATATATATATATATATATATATATATACATATATATTTGCATTTTTTTCTTTTCCCTTCTTTTCTCCTTTCTCCAATCTCAGTTTTATTTCCTTTTGAGCAGCTTCTTTCCCTTTCACAAAATCTATTGTACATTTTGGATCTTATTTAGTCTTTCAGCTTTTTGCACTTGGGAGACAGCACAATGTTAGCACATGTGAGTCTGATTTATTTCACTTATGAATATGGTCTGAAGTTGCATCCTTTTACTTTTAAAAGACTTGAGTTTATCCTTGTTTATAGCTGAATAGTACTCCATTGCAAAGACTCCTGCTCTGTAGCTGACACTTGGGAGCAAAAAAAGCTGGTATCTAACCAAGTAATTGCACATTTCAAACAAAGTTCATAGAGAGTTCATACAAACTACAGTACAGTCAGTGTCTAGTTTCTGAAGAGGAAAATGTAGTCACTATGTAATATATCTCCTTATATATTCATTTCATTGAATAAAACTCAGTATTCCAACTCTCAAATATAAAATTGCGGCATGGAGGAAAACATCAATTAAACCATCTTTAACCGTGAAAGTATATTCAAAATCTAATCTAGTTTCCTGTATAAAATATGAATATATTTAGATTTCATGCATCATGGTAGATAGATAAGGAAACAGACAGATGGAAATTTTGTCTATTAGACTTGAATTTGGATATGTGTATTGTCTATTTGTGAAGCAGATTTTTTTTTCAAATTTAACTGCCAGCTAGATGTTAACTAAATACAGGGTGGATGAATTTAAAATTTTAAACATCTAACTCAGATGTTAACTAAGTACAGAGTGAGAGAATTTAAAATTCAACTATTAGAAAAATGATTCACAGATTACTATTTACAAATTTTGAAAAAGCATAAGGATAAACTTCCAAAAAATATTTGCAAATAAAAAGATGTGAATTCCTTATGCAACCACATCAGCTTCCCATGACTAATAACACCCAGAATATCCCAGGCACATGGGTATTATGAAATCCTTTACTTTAAGCCTAGAATATTAGGCAATGATAGAATAGACCAGAAATGTCTACCTGTATTCAGGGAACATCTATTTTTCATGGGTGCCTGTTTATACTTTCCTCCCTGTCTTAATCATTCTAAGTCCAGGTCACATGTTAGGCCCCTACAAGATGTCTGTGGGACCTCAGAAGCCACAGGCTCTTTCTCCATAATATTGTTCCCCATCTGAGCTCATTTAACTTTTTCTCACAAGGTCACTTTCTCTAGTCTTTAATTTTTTTTAAAGCATCGTAGGAAATTTCATTTATCTTTCCTGAAATTCTCTTCAGAATTTCACCTCAGACACATACTGTGGGGGTTCATTCCTGCTAGTTGCACAGGTTCCAGAGGTACTGAGCCCTGCCCAGCCCAGAGCCCCAGAGCCATCCATCTTGGAGTGACCAGTCTAGCCAACAGGTCCTGAATATTTCAAACTCCTCCCAGCCAGGCACAAGGCCCTAGTGCCACACTCCAAGGGTGCATCCCAGTTAGCCACATGGGTCCCGGAAGTTCTGAACTCCATTCAGCCAGGCACGAAGCCCTGGTGCCATAGTTCAAAGGTACACCCTGGCTAGCCATGTGGGTCTCAGAGGTTTTGACCTCCTTCCAGCCAGGCAAAAGGCCCTAGTACCATGCTCTGGGGGTGCATCCCTGCTAGCTGCACTGGTCCTGGAGGATCCAATCTCTGCCTACCCAAGCATCCTGGCACAATCCATCAGGAAATGCACAGCCAGCTGCACAGGTCCCAAAGGTACCAAACCCTGCCAAGCCTAGAGCCCCAGAGCCTTCCATCAGGGAGTGACGAGCCTAGCTAATGGTCCTGGAGATTTCAAGCTCTGTCTGTCACAGTGCAAGGACCAGGCACCATAGTTTGGGGGTGCACCCCAGCTAGCCATGCAGGTATTGGAGGATGCAAGCTCTTCCCAGTCCAGTGTCCCAGTGCAATCCATCAGGAGGGTGCCTGGCCAGCTGCACAGGTCCCAGAGGAAAACAACAAAATGAAAGAGCAAGACGTAGACTCAGACGGCCAGCCCATGGAGGACAAACCCAGGAGACACTGAAATGGAAGACAGTGGAAATCTCACAACTGAACTTTCTGAAATGATAGCAACTGAAATAAAGAAATGACTCCATTAAGTTATAAAGGAAATCAGATCAGAAATAATCTCTCAGGTGAAAAAAGAGTTATTTTCTTCATTTTTCACAAACATTATGAAAGAAATGTTGAGTGTATAGAAAGAAGATGAAGAGAAAAAAAAGAGGAACATAAGAAAATGATGGAAACCTTGAATGAACAATATAGGACAGAATTAGAATGTATGAAACAGATTCAATGGGATATTCAGGAAATTAAAAATTCCAGTGAAAGCTGACAAAACCACTTGAATGAAGCTGAAGATAGACTCTCAGACCTTGAAGACAGAATGGAAGCTAATGACCACAAAGAAAAGATTTAAAAATAACCAGGAACCAGGAAACAACAATTCAACAGCTGCAAGATGATGCAAAGAGAAACAATGTAAGATTGATAGGTGTCAACAAAAAAAGCAGGCGTCAACACAAATGACATACAAAGACTATTTACAGAAATAACAGTAGAAAATTTTCCAAACCTGGGAATAGAATCTGATATACAGATAAGTGAGGCATATAGACCCCAATTAACCATAACTGAAATAAATCTTCACCTAGATATATAATTAAGGTTCCAGAAATTCAGCACAAGAACAGAATACTAAAAAGTCTCAGAAGAAACAGATCACCAATGAAGGAAAACCTATCAGAATCACGGCAGACTTCTCAACACAAACCTTCAAGTCAAGATCTTGGAGTGAAATGTTTCAACTCCTGAAAGAAAACAACATCCAACCCAAATTGATATTCCCTGCAAAACTATCTTTCAAAATAGATGGAGAAATAAGATACTTCCATGACAAAGATCAATTGAAGAAACTCATGACCACCAAACCAACACCACAAAGAGTACTGAAGGATATTCTAGAAAGAGATAAAGATGATCACAATTCCAAGAAGAACAACAGAAGGAAACCAATAAGCAGAGCAAACACTTAAACAGAGAGGAAAAAGTAGAGAACCAACAATAGACAGATAACATGAAAAAGATAAGTCAGTACATATCAGTTATATCCATCAATGTAAATGGCCTCAACTCACCAATAAAAAGAAACAGTCTGGCAGAGTGGATTAAGAAACAAAATCCAACAATATGCTGTATATAAGAAACACATTTTAGTCTAAGGGAAATTCGTAGACTAAAAGTCAAAGGATGGAAAACAATACTGCATGCAACAGGAACCCAGAAAAAAGCAGGGGTAGCTATTCTGTTTGCAGACAATAGGAACTTCAAACCAAGAATTATCAAAAGAGATAAACTCACTATATACTTGTTAAGGGAAAACTTGAAGAGGAAAAGATTATAATCATAAATATATATGACCCAAATATGGGAGCATCAACTATATAAAACAAATCTTAATAGGCAAGAAAAATCAAATAAGCAATAATACAGTTTATAACAGGGGACCTCAATACCCCATTGTCAAAAAGAGACAGATCACCTAAACAAAAAATCATCAAAGAAATAGCAGAACTGAATCAGACTTGTGAACAAATGGACCTAGTAGATGTGTACAGAGTGTTCTACCCAACAAAATCAGAATATACATTCTTCTTGGTTGCACATGGGTCATTCTCTAAAATAGACCATCTACTAGCCAACAGAACATGCTTGAGTAAATGCAAAAGAATTGAAATAATTCCATGCATATTATCTGGCCATAGCACAATAAAATTGGAAATTAATGACAAAAGAAACCACAAGAACCCCACAAACATATAGAAATTAAATAACACTTTCCTAAACAACCAATGGTCACAGAAGAAATTAATATCTACAACTGAACAACAATGCAAATACAACTTATCAGAACCTGTAGGACACAATGAAAGCAGTCTTCAGAGGGAAATTTATAGTGGTAAATTCTCACATAAGGAAAATGAAATGGACACAAATAAACAACCTGATGGTGCACCTCAAACTTCTAGAAAAACAAGAGCAAGTTAAGCCCAAAGCTGAAAGAAAGGAGGAAATTATAAAGATCAGCACAGAAATCAATACAATCGAAACTAAGAAAACAAAACAAAGAATTAAGGAATTGAAGAGTTGGTTCTCTGCAAGAGTAAATAAAATTGATAAAACCCTAGCCAACCCTATCAAAAAGAGGGAAGAAAAAACTCAAAACCACACAATAAGAAATGAAAGGGTGAAAACACTATAGACGCCGTGGAAATACAGAAGATCACCAATACCTACTTAGAAAACCTTTACTCGCATAGGTTCGATAACACAGAAGAAATGGACAGATTCCTAGAAACATATAAATTAACAAAGCTGGATCAAGAAGATGTAAAATTGCTGAATAACCCAATTTCAGTTAATGAAATTGAAAATGTAATGAGAACCTTACCAACAAAGAAAAACCCAGGTCCTGATGGATTCACTGCTGAATTCTACAAGAAATTTAGGGAAGACTTACTGCCAACACTCCTCAAACTCTTCAATGAAATTGAAAGGGAAACAGTCTCCCTAACTTATTTTTAGAAGCAAGTATTACCCTAATACCAAAACCAAACAAAGACCCAAGCAAAAAGGAGAACTACAGGCCAATCTCCTTAGTGAACATAGATGCAAAAATTTTCAATAAAATACTGGCAAACAGAATACAGCAAATAATCAAGAAGATTATACACCACAATTAAGTGGGATTCATCCTAGGAATGCAGGAGTGGTTTGACATATGCAAATCAATAAATGTAATACATCATATCAATAGAGACAAAAACAAGAATCACATGATCATCTCAAAAAGCTTTTTACAAAATTCAGCATTCACTCATGATAAAAAGAAAAAGTCCTACAGGAAATTGGAATAGATGGTCTTTACTTCAATCTGATAAACACCATATATGATAAACCAACAGCCAACATCTTACTAAATGGACAAAAACTGAAAGCTTTCACTCTAAAATCAGGAACAAGACAAGGAAGTCCACTATCACCACTCCTATCCAATATAGTTCTGGAAAAATTAGCCAGAGCAATTAGACAAGTGAGAGAAAGAAAAAGAATAAGAATAGAAAGGAAGAAAAATTATCTGCAGATGACATGATACTTTATGTAGAAGACCTCCAAAACTCCACTGAAAGACTTCTAGAGGTAATAACCAAGTTCAGTAATGTAGTTGGATACACAGTCAACACTCAAAACTCAATAGCAATCCTGTACACAAACAACAACCTCACTGAGAGAGAAATAAGTGAAAACACACCCTTCACAATCGCATCCAAAAAAATGAAATACTTAGGAATCAACCTAACAAAGGAAGTAGAAGATCTATACATTGAAAATTACAGTACTCTGAAAAAAGAAATAGAAGACATTCCTAGTTCATGGATAGGAAGAACAAACATTGTGAAAATGGACATTCTCCAAAAATTGTTATACAGATTTTAATGCAATTCCCATCAAAATACCATTTGCATACATCACAGATCTAGAGGAATCATTCCAAAAATTCATCTGGAAACAGAAGAGATCTAGAATAGCAAAGGCAATTCTGGGCAACAAAGGCAAGGCAGGAGGCATCACAATCCCTGACTTAAAATTATACTACAAAGCTACTGTAATCAAATCAGCATGGTCCTGGAATCAAAAAGGATCTGAAGATCAATGGAATAGATTAGAAGATACAGCCACAACTACAAACACACTCAGCCACTTTATCTTTGACAAAGGGACCAAAAATGTTCACTGGAAGAAAGATAACCTCTTTAATAAGTGGTGCTGAAAAAACTGGCTTTCCATATGCCAAAAACTAAAACTAGGTCCATGTCTATCACCATACATTAAACTAAAGTCAAAATGGATAAAATCTCTAAATATTAAAAAACAGAAACACTAAATCTGCTGGAAGACAAAATATGTAGAAATCTTGAAGACATAGGGGTAGGCAGAGAGTTCATGTACAAACATCAAACTGCATGGGAAATATTTCTCAGAATCAATAACTGGGATCTCATCTTATTGAAAAGTTTTTGCATGTCAAAAGAAATCTCCAGTGTAGGGAAAAGAAAACCCACAAATTGTGTAACTGTCTTAGCAAACTGTCCCTCAGATAAAAGACTTCTATATAGAACATATAAAGAATTTTTAAAAATCAGGCTCCATAATTCAAAGACCTAGTCCAAAAATGGGCATCTGAGATGAATACACACTTCTCAGATGAAGAAATGCAAATGGCAAATAAATATATGAAAAAATGTTCAGCATCAATTGTCATTTGAGAAATGCAAATTAAAACAACACTGAGAATCCACTCCAGAAAGAATGGCTGTCATGAAGAAATCAACCAATAACAAATGCTGGATGGGCTGTGGGGAAAAATGAACTCTTCTGCACTTTTGGTGGGAGTGTAGACTGGTGCAACCACTGGGGAAACCAGTGTGGAGTTTCCTCAGTAATCTAGGATTAGAGGTTCTATTTGGCCCAGCTATTCCCCTTCTGGGTATCTTCCCAGAAGAATTGAAAACATCATATCACAGCGATATATGTGCACCCATGTTTATAGCAACACAATTTGTAATAGCAAAATCTTGGAAACAACCCAAATGCCCATCAACTGAGAAATGGATAACAAAGCTGTGGTATTTTCATACAGTGGAGTACTACTCAGCTATAAAGAAGGATCACACTGAGGCTTTTATAGGTAAATGGATGAGACTTGAGACCATACTCATAAGTGAAAAAAGTCAAACTCACATGTGGAAATACTGTATTGTATCCCTAGTGTAAGAAACTGAAAGAGCAAATAAAATCCAAAATCTACAATAAATATTGTGTAAGTGTAAGAAACTGCTTAAATGGGAAAAGTAACTGGGGTAGGAGAAAGGAGAAAAGAAGGAAGGGAAAAGGAAAAAGATATAAATTTGTATATGTGTACATAAGATAGCTAAGACAACTAATTCTATTCGTTCTTGGAAAAGAATAGTTGATACTCATATGATTAGATCAATTTTGCATGTCTGTATTTGGCAATCTAAGCAACTCTTTTGAAGATAATAATATGCAATAGAACAACTGTTGTTAAATTCCTATCATCTTGTTTTGAAAGCCTATATTATTATTGTTTTGGGCTTGTTATTGTTGTTTGTTTGTCTCTTTTGCTTTTTGTTTTTCTTCTCTGTGTTTTTTTTTTCTTTTTTAAATAAAAATATTTTTAAAAAGAATTTCACTTCAGAATATCATCTAATTTAATACCTTTTCCCCCACTGATGAGGAAAACATGCAGCTTTCCCACAGCCTGAAATAGGGAAAAAACAATGTTACTGTCATTCTTTTGGTGTATGCACAGCTATGAAGAACAGCACATGCATAATGAACACAATAATTGGTTTACTAGCATGTTTCTGAATACTTTGCAAACAAATTAACTCAGGAAAATGTCTTCAATTCAGACCTTACTTTATGTGAAAATTTCAGCTGTTTATATTTTATCTTTGTGCTTATTTATACACATACTCTAAAGTATATTGATAAGTATAGTAAGAATGTTTCCCTTAAAGCAACTGAGGAAAGCAAGTACTTAAAGTTTCACTAAGACATGACACAGATTTGTCAATTTTTACTCTGTGCATGTTTTAAACTACTATAATCTACATGCTACACTTCTTATCTTGTCTTCTTAAATACATTAGGTTACATTTTATATGAATTTTAGTTCCAGAGAAAAGTATGGTCATTACAAAATATTTGCAATAAAATGAGCATGGAGATTGATAAAGTTGACTTCCACCATGAATTAAATCAGGCCCAAACATCTCTGCCCTCGTTTCCCACCACTCTTCTGAATGATTTCTTTCTTGCCCATCTGGCTGCTCTTCAGACATACCAAACCTGTTTCTGCTTCAGGATGCTTGTGCTTAGTACTCCCTTGCCTGCAACACTCCCCAGTTATTCATCTGGCCCACACCTTTCATCTGGGTCTCTGCTCAAAGCTTATCCTATCAGACAGACTTTGATAAATGATCTTTATAAAACAATTCTCCCTTCCAACCGATCTGGCATCAACTACGCTCATACTTTATCCCCTTAACCTACCAGTTGTAATCTGAATGAAGATGTTCAGTCCAAATTCGTATGGTGAAACCTCAATTTTCATGAAAGTTAAATAAAATCATTAGAGTAGGGCCCTGGTTTAACAAATTAGTATGCTTGTAAGAAGTGATACCAGATCTCTCTCTCTTCTTTCTCTCTTTTCTCTTCTCTCTTTTCCTCTCTTCTCTCTTCTCTCTTCTCTTTCTGTCTGTTTCTCTCCTTCTCTCTCTCTCTTACACACTCACACAAAGAGGTTGTGTAAGCACAAATCAAGATGGCAGCCACCTGTGGCCAAGAAGGGAATCTGAAAAATAAAGCTTATGTTTCCAGCACTTTGATCTTAAGCTTAACAGCTTCTAGAAGTATGAGAAATAAATATGTCGTTTAACCTACTCATTATGTGGTATTTGTTTATGGCAGTCCATGCCGACTTGTATTCTACTATCTTCACAAAAATATACTTTAAAGTATAGCAATAAAATATATCTTCATTGCACTTATTATGACTTAGTACTGTATTTCTGCTTTTAGTGTGTTTGACGTCTAAAAAGGAGGAATTATGCATGAAACCAAGGACTTCATCACTGAATCTCTATGTGTGAATTCCCAACACATACAGTAGTGACACACTGTAAATACCCAACAGATAATTGCTATTTGTTATTTGGCTATTCCTTTTCTAGTCCTAAATAGCAAGATTTTTCTGAAGCAAAAAATCAAAGAAAATGTATTTTGCGTCTGTCTTAGTTTTTAGTCATGATACAGAGCAATATAAAACTCACTTCTCTACTGTCCAAAATAGAGCACACTATCACCACCTGTGATATTTAAGTGAGGAATAAACAAAGGAAAATAGAGCAAAAGGAAAAACATAACTGTCTCATGAGCAAACCAGGAAGCCATTCCAATCTAAAAAATTATTTGGATATATAATACGTTAGATGTATGGAAATAAAACCATAAACATACATTTTTTTTTATTTTGGAGAGAAGAGCAGTTACATTTGCTCTTATAGTTGTCAAATGTGTTCTTCCCATATTCCAAGGATCCATAATAGCCGGCTAGAAACTGTGGGCTGACAGTTCTATTGATAGACTTGAGCAACACACTGCAGTCTGTCAGGTTTTGCATTTACATCTTAGAATCTAATCTGTTTTTTCCCTCAAGAAATCAATTCTGTAGCAATTAAATAACCAGCCCACAAGGCATTTTAATATCCCAAGTATTTATCTATATATAGCTCAGAAAGGGGGAGGTAATTAGAAGTGATCTACTATCACCAGTACTGAGGGACAGATTAGACAAATCAGTGTTTCATCATTACTTTAAGGAGGTTACACTAAATCTGCTTCATTCTCAATTCAGTCCTTGTTGGTGACATGCTGTGAGCCCTTTCATTTGGTCCTTGGAGGACACAGACTCTAAAATGGTTGTCATTATCTAGGATTTTGTTTCATTTTCTGTGAATTTAAGACATTACCGAAATAGACTCTGTTTTTAGCCATGGGGTGATGTCATCACATACACACAGTACTGGATGAAGTAGGCTTTGAAAGATGCGAAAAGGCACAAGGAAAATGACTTTCCAGATCCTCATCCATTTGAGAGTTTTGTTCTGAGCCCTGCAGGTTGAGAATTTCTTGTCTGATTTAAGAAAAACTAACAAGGAATTGCTGTAAGATCTAGTCCAATTTTATTGGTCTTCCCTTTGGTAATTCAGTTTATAATTTTAGGCGTGTAGCCTGAATATACAAGACAGGCATCTAATGGGTCTAAAGAGCATAGAACTTAGTTTGAAAGACCAAGTCTAACTCCTGGCTCTGCCTCTTACTAGCTACTATTAGTCATTAAAATCACTGAGCCTAGATGCACTCCTTTATATGAAAGTAATAAAAATACCGTTTGTTGACTTTTAGGTGCACATTTCTTTTCCACAGTAGGAACTGAAATTGAGGTGCATCTTATAAATTTCTGACTGCTTTCAATACCTTTTTCTCCTTGGCCGTATTCAGTCTTTTTTTTCTAAATAATTTCTCTGCTAAACCTGGGTTTGGAAGTTTTCACACTGGAAAGTAGGAGATTTAACGTGAGATATAAGCGAGGTAGATTTCCTTAATTTGTTATCCAGCTCTATCATTTGTCTGCTATGAGCACACGCCTACCACAGACACTCTAAGTTATAAGCCACCTAAGGAATAATTAGAAAACTCACAGAGGACTGGGAGGGGGGAGATTCAAAACACATTTACCAGAAGCACAAAATAAAACTTCTAAGTAATTAAAAGCATATGGCTATGGTTAAATAGAATCTGGTTTTTGCTTCAGTGATGGTATATTTTTAAAAGTGTATTTATAATCTAGGGCATGTTAGGTTCCTGCAACATAGTACCTGCAAAAAGGTCAGGTAACAAATGTCGACACAAATGAAAAACTGGATAATGAGACTTTGTCAGGAAGCAGTTGAAGATAATTATGTTAAGCAGAACTCTATGTTAACCAGAAGGGGATTTTTCAAGATTCTTGCAAAATCTTTGAGAGACCCAGAACAGCAGGCTCTAGGTAATAACTTTGAGAGTGACTCTCAGAAGGTCAAAATAAGCCTGGGCCCTCAGACATTTGCTGCTTCTACAAGAGTCAGAAAACTGGGCAATCTGAAGTTAATTATATAAAAAAAATGTACACTTTTAACTGCAACCCAATGAACAGAAAACTACCAGCAGAATTATTCATCCTGGAGCTTGCCACATAGATAAATAGATGCCTCCTACACTGTTACCTACTTCTACACAACCAAAAATCTGAGGATGGGCCACAGGATCTATGTTAACACAATCACAGAACTCCAGCCTCTGTGATCACATATGACAGCAAGAAACAATACAAGTGACAGGGAAACAACCCAACTCATCTTCTTTGTATTTTATGAAAGTGAAAATCTAAACTAAAAATCTTTGCTACAAAAAAAGGTTTAACATATTTTTGAATTTTCAAACATTTGCAATATGGGGAGGAATAGTAGGTTTGAATGTCCCACCACTGCTCATGATGAAATTTGATCTCTATGATGAGATATTAAAAGGTGGGAACTTTAAGAGATGATTAGGTCATGAAGGCACTGTAATGCAGTAACACATTCATGAATCACTGGGTATTCATATTCAGCAGGCATTCTATAAAAGCTAGTGCATCCCCACTTTTTGAACATATTCCTTTTGCCACACGATGTCTTGTGCCACTCTGGGACTCTGGAGAGCAAGAAGACCCTCATCAGACACCACCCCTCAATTTAGACATTACAGCCTCCAAGATGAATAACTAAATAAACCTTCCTTCTTTATGAAAGTTTTAATATGTGGTAGTCATTTATAGCATCAGAGAACACACTTAGACATCGTCCAAGGTACAAAACACCAGAGATGAAACGACGCAGCAATAGACTCAAAAGTGAAAGTTGGCTTGTGTTCAAAAGATAGAGTTCCTGCAGCTGGGAAAGCCAGCTGTGAAGCTGGATTCAGAGATCTCTGGAGCGCCACAGAAGCCCAGGCCCAGACTCTGCTGAAGTGATGCTTCTTTCAACACTGAAACCAGTGCAGAATCAGAACCTTCAGCTCCACTGCAATTATGCCCACACTGCTTCGCCCCACACATCATGAAAAGCCTGAAAAAGTATGTGTGTCATTTTCCACTGGTAAATATAGTTTGATTTCTACATTTATATGCAATGCTCAGAATAAAATTAAAATACAAGATGTAAAAGACAAGAAAATATAGCCCATTGCTAAGAAAAGGAAAAAAATAATAGAAGTGGATCTAGAGATAGCTCAAAAGTTACAATTTATCAGACTGAGATTTTAATATAATAGTTTGGAGGATCAAGTAGAAAAAGTAGGCAAAAGTAAATCAACAAATGGATAATTTCAGCAGAGTGGTAGAAACAAACAAGAAAATAGAAATGCTAGACATAGTGGGGTTAGCAGTAAATAAAACAGCAGAAGAAAGACCAGTGATTCAGAAAACCAAAAACAGAAATAACATAAAACAGAAAGAAAAATGGCAAAATAGCACTAGCAAAGATTATAAACGTAGATATAAGACCTTTTATATTATGCAATTTTTAAATTCCTTTAAATGACTACTGGCTATTTAAACCAAGAATAACATATTGTGGTGTTTAGTATATTCAAAGTAAGACATATAAAAACAAGCATGAAAAACATTTAGGAAGAAAGATAAGTGGAATTCTATTGTTAAAGATTCTTATACTTTACATAAAGCATTATAACATTTAAAAGTAGATTGTGATAAATTTAATATGCATTAGATTTAGAACTATCACTAAAAGAAAGACACATATATCTAACTGAAAGGTCAGTAGAAGAGATCAGTTAGAATACTAAAAATACTTAACTATGGAGACAATAGAAGTGGAAGAAAAGAACAAACGACAGATATGAAAGAGAATATTGAAGCCAAGACAGTAAATTTAAATCCAACTACCTGAATAATTACATGTAAGTCAATGAAAACATTCACATTTACAGAATAAAGGCAGAAAGAGCAAAGTTCTCTCAATAAATGTAAAAAAGGCATATGGCAAAATTGAAACCTTATCTAGAATAAAAAATCAGGAAAGTAGGACTCTAAACAATGAGCTTTCTCTAGCTCACAAAAGATATTTAAACATGCTATTTGGTCATCAATAATAGACATTGAAAACTTAGAAAAGTGTTTCCACATTAGGAAAAAGAAAGGGTGTCTGCTGCTATGACTTTTGTTCAGCATTGTCTTGAAGTGCCTAGACAGTACTACAAGACAAAAGCAAGAAATAAAGGGCATCACTATTAGCAAGTAGGATGAAAAACTGCCATTATTCACAGAACACATGATTGAGCACAGAGAAAACTTGATGGAACACACATACACACCACTATACAAAATAAACAAATAAATTGAAAATAAATTTCATAAAACAGTAATATTTGAATAGCATTTAAAATACTGAATACCTAGGAACACATCTAATGAAAGATATGTAAGGCCATTATACTTAAAAACTACAAAACATAAAGATAAATTAAGAAGCTAAATAAATGGAATTATGTTTATTCATTTGATGGTTCAGTATTATTAAGATGCCCATTCTACCAAGTTTAGTATGTGAATTCAATATTATTCTAATAAAAAGTCCATTAGGGATTTTTTAGGCAGTTAACAGTCTTTTCTAAAATTTACAAGAAAATGAAGTCTCTAGAAATAACATATCCAACCATCGCCAACTGCTTGAGATTATCCAAAAACATGTCTTGATTTTTAGTATACCCAAAACTTTTAAACATGCTTTTTTTTTTTTTGGCCTACCATTATATGATCAAAATCTTATTTTAAAAACTATTTCAGGCAGCTGTTTCAAGGATGGGTTTTGACGATAGGGGCATGACAACCATGGGATTATGATGGGGTTCAGGAAGGCCATAGCAATGGTTCTGGAGACAGATGAGAGAAGACTGAAAAAAATACAGAATAACAAAGCAAGTATGTAGTTGGAAAAAATACCAAGGATATGAAAAATACTTATTAGTTATGGGGACCAAGAAGGAATCTCTGAAGCTGATAAACTTGGGAATGGAGTAAGAGAATGATGCTATTCCTCCTCACAGAAAAACCAGTTCTGAGAAGATTATTATGGATTCAATATCCTAGCCGTTGTATTTCCGAATCCTGCGTGAAATGTCCATGTGCAAATATCTTGTAGGTGGATAGAAATAATAACTTGGAATTCAGATGAGAAGTCTAAAATGGAGATGCTGTTCTGAATGGCTGAGTTGGCCTTGTGAAAGTAAATGAGACC
>RJWT010002595.1:19879-40298 GCA_004365215.1 Cuniculus paca | reverse complement strand
TATATTTATATTTGTGCTAGCATGAATACTGTTTTATATTTTGCTTGTGAAACTTCCTATGACCTTTAAAAATGTCTTTTACACATCTGTCTGTGAAGCATGAATGAAAGTCTGTTTCCTCAGAGAGTGTGTTATAAACCTGTAGACTTTTATCACTCTTACAGGTTGTACGTGGTACTGTGTAGATTTAATTTGCATTTGTCTGTGTAGTTTTAATTTATTTGTTTCTTATGAGCAAGTTGATTATCTTTGAGCCTTTTGTATTTCTCATTCTGAGAGCATACACTTTATACATTATATTAGATTTTCTTCTTACTGATTTTGTGGAAGATTTTGATATAGTAGGGAATCACTTGTGTGTTTTATGTTAGAATTTATTTTTACCAGTTTTATTTTTCTTATTTGTTGAATTAACTATGAAAGTTTTATTGTTGCTTTTGTCATTTACTGTAGAAATTTTTTTTTTTATTATTATGGAACGCTTCACGAATTTGTGTGTCATCCTTGTGCAGGGGCCATGCTAATCTTCTCTGTATCATTCTAATTTTAGTGTATGTGCTGCCAAAGCAAGCACTACTGCAGAGATTTTAAAAATGTTATTTTCATTTATTAATATATGTGTGCAGCACATAATGTTTCCCTTCCTATGTGGAGTTGGTACATGTACATAACACCTCTGAGTTCCTTTTTAAAATCCCTTTTCTCTCCTCTCTTGCCATTTATTTGCAGCTCATCTTAGTGTATGTGGTATTACAAGACTAATTTATTTAATAAATCTGTGCTATGTGCTACATCGTCACCCTCTTCTGTGAGACACTGCTGCATTGTGCACTAGACATCTATATGTTTTGATGTTTGCTTCTGGCCTGTATGTGATTGTGTATACTGATAGCAAATTGCTTCAATTATGGAGAATTTCTGACGTGTTTCAATACCAGTGAGACTCGGCATCTTTTTTCTCTTATTACTTTTAAAATGTATTCAGAATTGCACCTAGATTCAGCTTGTCTGTTTCAAAAGAGGGTTTTCTTTTGTTTTTCAGGGTGTTCAGTCATATTATCTGCAGAAAATATTTTTTATCTGATTTTTTCCACTTTTAGTCTTCTGATTTCTTTTTATTTTCAGTTGAATTGACTTTTCTTACCTGAAAAATGTTTCTTAAAAAATGGGTGTTTTCTTTTTCTGACTTTAGTGGAGATGAGTCAGTGTTTTCACCACTAGGGATGGCATAACCTTCGAGTTGAGAGAGATATAATTTATTATTTTGGTGAAATGTTTAATTTTTTTTGCGGCGTTTTGTGTGTGTGTGTGTGTGTGTGTGTGTGTGTGTGTGTGTGTTTAGAGGAAGGGGGTTATGAAGATTGTTGTTTAGTTTTGTCACCTTTGAATGGAACAGTTGATAGTGTATTTTCCTTTTTTACTCATGTTAGATATTTCAGTAGTTGCCAGTATTTCTTTCATAGTTGTTTTTTTCTTTAATGTGCTGCCAGATTCTGTCTGCTGATGTTGTATTTGTGATTTTCCCATTCTGTTCATAAATTAAGTTGGATTGTTTGGGGTTGTTTCTCATTTGCTGCACAATCTTAGGCATTTAACGGGTTTATTTTTAGCATTGGTGCTATCCTTGCTTCTTGGAAAGAACGATAAAATTCACGATTTTTTAAAATGCTCAAGAGTACAGTAGGTAACATAGGAGTATTGGTGGGATCCCTTTGTTAGTTATAACTGGCTGCAGTGCACGCCTCTTCTCTGGTTGCACATTTCCAAAAATCTGCATCTCTCTCCTTCAAATTATTTTACTGTTCTCTCATATTTACTTCATCTAAAACTCACATTATTCATTTTTTTCTTCTAAACTTTTTGTTAATTTTGTTAAGAGAGGCAAAATAGTATGAAGTTGGGAAACAATTATTCTAGATGGCTACAAACATTGTTAAAAATCTGACGGTTTTAATACTGTTTAAGGATGTGGATTTGGAAGAGTTACTCAATGTCTGTGCCTAAACTCCTTTCATTTTTCTATTTTTAAGGTTCTATCAAATTTTCATACGAATTCATGTTGTTTATTTTGGTCATGCAACCGACAGTATTGCAGTTATGATAGTCCACTGAAGCAAGCCATACTCCGAATATGAAATTATATGTATATATGATTTAGTGAATTTATATTCTTTATATTAAGTCTGTATTGAAACATTTTTCCATGAATAATCTTTCAGGCCTGAAAGTGAAGTTTTTATCATTGGTAAAATAAATCAACTAAATATAATAATCCTCATGGGTTGATTGATGCCATTTTAACATACAATCTAATTGAACACTTATCAACTGATTATAATTTAAACTTTTTCACAGTTTACAATCCTTCAAAACATAAATTCACTAAGTTTTGTGCTGCTGCCTAGACCTAGTTTGTAGTAGGCTTGGGTAAAGTTGTGTAAGTCCTGTGAGTATATGAGTTGCTCCTACATAGCTATAATGAAGGTAACTATAAATCTACTTTTGTTTCTTCATATTATCATGTAAATTAAAACAAAAATCTATAAAAAGTGGAATTCAAATACTTCCTAAAGGCTAACTGGGAAACACTGACTAGAGAAAAAGTTTGGTTTAGGTGGTTAGCATTAAGGAGGAGGAAAAGGAGAAAATTGTATTAGTATGAAATAATGTAATGTAGAAAGAAAATATTTTCCAGTATCTTTCCCTCATTGTGCATCACAAGATGTTTTTCACATTAACCTTTCAGAATTTTTATTATGAATTAATGTATATGTGTGTATATGTATTTGTGTGTGTGTTTCATATATACATAAATAGAATGGGTTGTATTATGTAAAACTTTCTGTATCTTATACTGTATCTTGACTCAGTGGTTATTAGTTTTTTTTTGTGTGTGTATTATGTCTCTTGAGAATCTGACCTTCAGAAATTCACACCATAAAATTTTACATGTGGTATTCAAAGGTTTATGGATTCTTGCTTGAGAGTTTCTTATGTAAGGTCTGTGTGGTTTCCACCCATCACTTGTTATCAGCAGAAAGGGGAAGCAGTTAGAGGCTGACCTTTTTTCACTGCCTTTTCTTTGTTATAGATGTCACATTTTCAAAACCTGGATTATATTCTTTTTTTGGACACCTTCTGAGAGTTACTTGCAATCATTAAAAACAGAATGAAATTACTGGTGCCTATTTAGGGAAATAGATCTTAGGTATTGACTTCTGTGTTTATTATTTTAGTATCAGCACCTACTGTAGGCTTGGAACATGGGAAGCTCCCATGAAAAATAGCTTAATGAATGATTGAATAAATAATAGAAGATATAATTTAGGCTCAAGAATTGTTTCTTAATTCAGCTAACATAAATTTGAGTATTTAGTGTTTTTCTGTGAACATAACTTAGATTCTATAGTGGTAAAAAATGTTTTGTTCAAAATTGCCTGCTGTTTAGTGCTAGTACAGGCAGAAAATAAGAAAATAATAATCATCCTGCTTCCTTGCAGTGCTTGATAGATTGCCACTGTTTTTCTGAGTCTTTTTTTTTTTTTTTCTTTTTTCTGTAATGGGAAGTGAACTCAGGACCTCATGCATGCTAGGGAAGCACTCTGCCACTAAGCTACAGCCCCAACCCTCTCAGTGAGCCTTTAATGCTATATTAAAGTCAAATATTTAAATCTTTATGCAAAGTATTTGCCGAACTTACAATTTGATGGTTGAAATATTGACCATCTGTAATGCTTAGATTTTTATTTAAGATTTTGATATGGTGAGTAAACTCTATATATATAGACAACTTTTTTTCCTAAACAAGTCTTCATGTTTTAGTTTTTGTCTTAGAAGATTTAGAAGCATTACTTTAAAATATTTAATTATACATGAGTTATGATACTGTTATTGGAATCTATAGTGTCTGATAGAAAATATAAATTTGAGCTAAGAACTAGGATTTACTCTTGGTCTGCTACTAATGTAATTGTATAATGTTGGAAGGATAATTCACTTTAATTTCTTTGTAATATGGGTGTCTTGGTTACTTTTCTCTCGTTGTTGAGACAAAATATCTGATGCCCAAAGTGAAGTAAGGAAAGGTTTATTTCTTACAGTTTTTGGAGGTTCAGTCCAAACTCAGCTGGCTCCAAGGCAGGGTGGCGTGGCTGAGGGGCAGCCATTCATGGTGGCTGCAAGCAGCAAGAGGCAACCGTGCAAAAAAGAGAAAAATGTGTTTCCTCTCAGACCTTATGTTTTATGTCGGCTCCTCCCCTGGGAGGGTGCAGAACTCACACCACCAATCCCAGCACTAGACAATGAGTCAATCACAAATGCTAGATTCAGCTGCTTCCATGACTACATGAGGCTTGAGTGGGGCACCTACAAACCATAACAATGGGGGTCCTTAAAGCTTATGAGTCCAGCCCCAAATCTGGAGTTTATGGTATTTTAGCCTAATTCAAAACATAGGTAGTAAAATAGAAGTATCACAGTTATTATAGTCTCATGTATGTAAATTATCTGATATTTCATAAGTACACTTTCATAGATTGAGTGAGAACTAGGATTTAGCTTTGGTCTGCCACTAATGTAGCTGTATAGTGTTGGATAGGACAAGTCTCTTAATTTCTTTGTAATATGGGGGGGTCCTTAAATCAGTGGTTTGCAGAATCCCCTTACTATTACACAAATAGCTTTTATAGGCAACAGCTGTTTTTTCTTTATTGCCTGGCTCAAAACATGGAATAGACCTCTCATTTTCTCTTTTGTAGGTGTAGCCATGACAGAAAGGTATCACAATGCAAAGAAGAATAATGAAACTTAATACTGGATTGCATCTCTTAGAATTCATACCTAAATCTGCACAGGAAGTTTTCTCTTGGCCCTTGCATTTCTCTACAGTCCTTTCCCTTTTTCAGGCGAGGGATGAATTCAGTTCGTCTACACCAAGAGTAGCTCCTCCTCCTCCTGCTGTCTTGTTCCCCATCCTCTTCCCCCTCCTCCCTTTCCCTCCTTCTTCTTGTGTCTGTTTGCAGCACACAGTAGCCCCCTTCCCCTTGTCCATGAAGTCTCTTTTATTGTTTTCTACCATGTCTTCTTTGACTGTAATTTTTTCTGGAGTTCGGGCAAACCTGCTTCCAGTCTTAGAGTTAGTGGAGATGTTTTGTTAGTCCAAAGTTAGGCTTTTCTTTTGCTTCGGGTTGTTTGACCATGGTACCATACCCTTGAAATTTCCGGCAGGGAAATTTCCACCTCAATATACTGTAGATGTTTTGGTTTCCACAGACCTGAATTGTGCAGTCATAACATTTCTCAGTTTGTCTTCAAATGAAATTCAGGTAATATTTAGTCTGGAATGTATTCTATTTCAGAGATTCTTTTGGGAAGTGTTTTACCTTGTTTTGTTTTTTACTGTAGCTTTTTGAAAATGTGAAGAGTAAGGTTGAGTTTAATATATTTTCTACCTCAATTTCAGTGTGCAACTTTTCAACAGATTATATATATAACTGTATAAGACAGATACATACAACATGTATGAAAAAGAACTCGTAACTTTGGAGTTTTTTTTTTTTTGGTAGTACTGTGGGTTGAAGCCATGTTCTACGTACACTGGGCATGCAGTGTACCACTGAGCTACATTTCAGCCCTTTTTATTTTGAGACAGGGTCTTATTAAATTACTGAGTCTGGCCTTGATTTTGTAATCCCTCTGCTTTACCTTCCTGACTAGTATTATAAGTTTATGCCACTGGACCCAATAGTTTTTTGAAATTAAGGGAACTGTGTCATTGGTGGGGTAAAGGAAGATCACTTAGAAGTGAACTGATGAGTCTTTTTGTATTTAAAAATTGTTCCTCCAGGTTATGGTTCTCCCAATTATGTTTCTCCAGCTTCAGAAATGCAGGTATATTGATGTGCATCCCATTTAAAGCTGGGAAGCTAGAAAAGCAGATAGTTTATAGTGTAGGTAAAATCGACATTATTCCTGTGGACATTGTTGATAAAATTAAATCCAAACTGAAAAATATTTTTTCATATCATCTAAATATATTCTAATAATGGAACATATACTATTGATGGAAAATTGACCTCTTAATGCTTTTGAAAATCTTTGTCCAATAAAAGGTCTAAATATATTTCTCTTGGCTATACCAGGCCTCTGTTTAAACTAAATTGGTGATATCTCTGGTTCATCTTAACAGGAAAGCAAATCATGTGTTAGTATAGAAGTTGCCTTTTAAAAAAGTTAATTTCAAAGTAAACATAGAAAAGAAGTTAAGCTAATTAAAATTTTTCATAGTGTTTCATACTACATTTAATTATCACTTAGAATTTGCGAGGTGAATTTAAGCTACTAATATTTTTAGTTTCTTAATGTTAAACACTAAACATAAGATCAACTATTTTAACACAAAATATTTTATTATAAAGCTATCATACAAAGATATAGATTTAATTCAATTGTTTCTTTCTAATCAATTTTTGCTACTTAAGTATGGTCTGTTGACCAAATTATTTGTTAGTAGTCCACAAAAAAGTGAGTATAGAAATTAAGTATTCAGAAACATCTGTAGTTTGCATGTGTTGTGATGTCAATGTACTTAAAATAAGAAAACATAAAAAATTGGTCTTTCTGTACAGGTCGTTACCTAAAAACTAGTTGCTACTTAGATGTGTTATTTGGAAATGGTTTATGTTAGCAATTCATTAGAATGAGACTTAAATTATAACAGTATAGTCACCTGAGAAGTAGAAATTTATTTAGTATTGTATAATTACATAAACCTTTGAAGAATAATTCTTCATGAAGGAAATGGGTGAAAATATATAAGGTACACAAGGAAAATGTAAACCCCTGTCAAGATATTTAAAAAGGAGGTCCTGAGAATTACGTGTCCTATTCTATGTTCTCTATCTTTGCTTTTAAAAAAAAAAGACATAACAGAAAATCTAAAAACTGTTTTAGTTTGAGTTCTCTTGATTTCTTTTTCTTGCAGCTTTATTTTGCTTTATCTTAACTGAGCTCTATCTTCTTGGTGAGCAATTGTTTAGCCTTTCACTCTTCTGCAAAACTTTCCCTGATTCTGCTTTCTCTCTCCTTTCAAATATAGCGCGCACATGCACGCACGCATACACACACACAAGCATTTGTCTCCAAGTGTAGTTTTTTATTTTACATTGTAATGATTTTACTGAATTATACTGAGATAATAGAATGAAGAGTGTTTGCTGTATATTCCTGCTAACATCACAACTAAACCTATAATAAATGTATAACCTATAATAAACCTATAATAAATGTAAACCTATAATAAATGTAAAGTGTTAATACTACATGAAGGCTGCATCCTCATCATTTCATGACTAGTTTTATTTGGTCCCCTTGGAAAACGTATTACATGATCTCATTTTTTAGGTGAGGAAACAGGTCTGGGGCTTTAAATAACTTGCCCAGGAGTGAGTATGTTAGAGCTAAGATTTAAACTCTGATTGTCCAGCTCTGGATTTTATGCCCTTAATTACAATGCTCATTTTGCTTTTTATAAGATTGAAATTTTTTTTCGTTTCTGGTTTTTATGTTTGTTCTTGATCTACTTTTGATATTTAAATATAAGATTTACCTATTTGTAGTAATGAATATATTCTATAATTTAAGTGACCTTATTAAGAGATACTAGTGTTGTATGTTTCAAAAAAAAATCATATTATGGGCTAGGGATGTAGCTCATTGGTAGAGCACTTGCCTAGTATTTGTGAGTCCTTAGGTTCAATCCTAAGGAAAAATACAATGTTATGATTTAAAAATTATTATTGGTGTTCATCTTTGCCCATCATTTAAATTTCAAATTACTTTTATAGTACACAGGTATCTACCACATTTTAATATACTTACCAAATAAAGCATTGTATGCAGGCATTGTTGAAGGAGTCAGTTTGTTATTTGGAAGGTGTTTTGGATTTACCTAAGAATTTCGTGGTTTTTATTGCTAATAGGAACTCTAGTGAAATAATAAAAACAATACCATGTGCCAGTTTGACACACTAGTAGAAACTGCAGCCTTCTTAGTGTTGGTTTGTTTCATTGAATTTTTTGTTTTGTTTTGTTTTTTGTACCAGGAATTGAATGTTGGTTTGTTTTTCATGAATACCGTGTAAAGCGTTTTTCAAACAGGTTTTTTATTACCAAAGCCTAGAGTAAAAAGATTAGAACCTGTATTAATCCTCAGATCATTTAAAAATATTGAGGACTGCAGTTTGTAGAGATAAGAACCCAACACATTGTATCCAGTCCATTAAAACAAGAAGAAATGGAAGAGATACCTTGATAAGTGTTCTGCCTGTTTTAACCTTGAATGCTATTATGGGTGGGGGAGGTGCTATATCTGTTTCATTGGGTTCGGCTTTTTCATGCTGAGAGAAATCAATACTTTGAGGCGTTGCATGACAGAGAAATCACTTCAGAATTAAAGGTGGCTGTCACACATTGTCATTGGTTGACTTTTGTTTGCCATTGAGGTTCTTAAGCTTTCATTTTTCTAAGTCTTTTTCAGGAGTCTGTCTAAGGTTTCTGTGGACAGCATTTTTTTTTTAATCAGACTTTAAATCTGAGGTACAAAGGCCTCCAAAAATGACATGTTGAGCAGCTTTTTCATTTACAGTTTCTTAGGTGATTTCTCTTTTAAATAGTTTCCAATGAAGATAAGGAATTTATAGTGGAAATGACTTAGGGGGCAGATTGAGAAGTAGTACATTTACCAGTGATTTGCGAAAGCTTTACTTAGTTAACTAAAAATATAATGCCCTTTACATAGCCCTGTAAAATAAAAAATTCAGAATTACATGTTGTATCATGGAAAGATATGTATATGTTTTGATCCCATTTATAGAAACATGGTCTTTTACTATAAACAGTGAAAGAAACTCTATAAAATAATTGGCCAAACTAGGAGATAGGAAACTTTTTTTCATGATAAAATTCCTCTGATTTTTTTTAAACAAGTACATATTTCTGTTATCTTTAGAATTTTTAAACACAAAATTTGTGAAATCATCATAATTAAGTTGTTTAACATACCTTACTGGAGAGGAGAAAAACTTATATAATATTCTTGAGATTTTTTAGCCCTGAAAATTTTAAGTGTAGTTTATTTTTGTTTTATGGTAATACACATACTTAATGAATGTGTGCTTTATAGCCTGTTCCTCCTAAAAGATACTACCTGGAAGCCTAACTCTCGAAGCAGTGCATTTCACGTCATTAACTTACCACTTTTTATTGCTACTGAAAGTAAGAGTTTGTGAAACACCCTCTGCCTTTTTAATCACAATCCCTTTCTGCCTCATTAAGGTAACCACGGTTGTACATTTATGAAATATGTACATTCCTTTTTTTCTTCACTTCTTTCTTTTAGTACTACAATTTTTTTAACCAATTTTTGACCTTTAAATAGAGCCATCAAATATGTTTCATTCTGGCATTTTAAGTTTAACTTTATGTTTGTAAAATTCATTATTTTTCTTATATTTTCCTATGTCATTTTCATTGCTGTATAATAGTCCATTATGAGTAGACAATTTTTCTTTATCTCTTATGTTTTATGAGTGATTAGGTTGATTTCAGCATTTAGTCATTGAGAATAATACTGCTGTAACCATTCTACATACTGTTTGGTGCACATGTTCAGACATTTCTATAGAGTGGAACTGACCATAAAATACTCATATTTTCAGTTCCAATAGATATTGCCACACTGTCTTGCAAAAGTGTCTACTATCAACATCAGTGTATAGTTGTTTTCCATTATTTTATGTTCTTATGATTGCAAAAGAGATTTTTATTTTAGCATTCTTGTAGGTGTATTTTTATTTTGTACTTTTTAAACAAATGAAGTGGTTCATCTTTTTTGTGCTTGTTATAAATCGTCTATGTTTCACTTTTGGGAAGCAGTTACATGTCTCTTAGCTTTTTTTTATATGAGTATTTTAACTACTGTTCCTTGTCTGTGCCTTCCTTATCCACCTTTTTAAAAACTTCTTAAACTTTATCAAAGTACTGCATAGTTTACATACAACAAAATGTCCCTGTTTTCAGTATGTGTTTTATTTTCAACAAAGTCTGTACTTCTGTTGCCATCACAGATGAGACAGAAACCTCCTTACATCCCAGGCAGTCGTGGCGTATGTGTGGCATATGTGCTGCAGCACGCTGTTTGTGTCACTGAAAACTCTAAAAGGTTTGCCGTCACCGTGCCAGGATATTCCTTTGTGGTCAGTTTCTCCCCCTATACTCACATCTGACAACTACTGACTTAATTTTTCTTATTATATGTAGCATATAAATGGAATCAAAGAGTACGTATTCTGTTTTGATTTTGTTGTAAAGTTCTTTATATTCATTCACATAGTTGTACATATTACCAGTTTTTTTCTCATTATTGCTCAATAGTATTGCCTTTTAAAATCTATTAATCTGTAGAGAGATATTGGGTAGTTTCCAGGGTTTGGTTCTTATGACTGACATAACTGTGTGCATTTCATATAAGTTACTGTTGTGTAACTGCATTCTTACTCATTTTGAGTATATACCTAGGAGTGGAATTGCTCGGTACCATTGAAATATATATACTTAAGCTTGCAAGAAGCTGCCAGATGTTTCTCTTTTTTTGTGGTGCTGGGGATCTAATTTTGGGCCTTGGACATGCTGCATTTCAGCTCTGTCAGATTATTTTCTAAGGTAGTTCTAGACTTTCCATTCCAGCATGTGAGAGCTACAGTCATTGTGCATCCTGGTCAATGCTCGTATTGTTATCCTTTTTAGTATTAGCTCTTTTAATGGGTATATGTATAGTGATAGCTTATTGTGATGTCTTTTTGCATTTGCCTGCTAACTAAGCATCTCAGGTGCTTGTTAGCTATTTGGGTGTCTTTCGTGAAGTTTCCAAATCATTTGCACATTCTTTTACGTAGGGCTGTATTGTTGAGTTTGTAAGAGTTCTTTGTATATCCCATAAAGAAATCCTTTATCAGTTATATATAGGATGAATTTTTCCAATTATTGCTTATCTTTTCATTTTATGACTATTTTTTAAAAGAACAAGTACTTGTGGTTTTCAGCTATGGTGTCCAGTTTCAGAACACTGCCTCTTGCAGTGTTAGCAAGAATGTGCACTGCGTTTTCTTCTGGAAATGTTATAGTTTTATCTTTTATATCTATGTTTTGCCACCCATTTTGAATTAAGCACTTTTTGTATGGTATTAGGTGAAAGACATATTCTTTCATGAGATAAGTAGGTTTTTTCACCACCGGTTGTTGAGTATGTATTCCTTTTTTCACTTAATGACCTAAAATGCTCTAGATTTCTAATTTTATAATATGGTTAAGAACATAAAGTCCTACAACTTGTTCTTCTTTTATAACATTGTTTTGATACTAGTTTCTTCTGTTTCTGTGTATTTTAGAATGAGCTTCTCGATAAAAATAAAAACTTCCATTAAGTTTTTTATTAAGATTGTGTTGAATATTTAAATCACTATGAGGAGAGTAAACATGTTAATGATATTGAAGGCTTTTAGTTTTTTGGTTTCTTTCTTTCTCTTTCTTTTTTCTCTTTCTTTCTCTTTCTCCCTCTCTCCCCCTCCCCCTTCCCCCCTTCCCTCTTCCTTTCTTTCTTGCTTTCTTACTTTCTTGCTTTCTTTCTTTCTCTCTTTCTTTTTCTGTACCAGGGAATTAAAGACAGAGCATTGTGGTAGGCAAATGCTCTACAATTGAGTTACATCCCTAGTCTATTTTTATTTTGAGGCAGGATCTCCCTAGGTTGCCCAGGCTGGCCCGGAACTTGTGATCCTCCTGCCTTGTGAGTAATGGGATTACACGTGTGCACCACTGTGCTCAGCTAACAGTGTTGTTTTTAAATCTGTGAACATGGTCTATTTCTCTATTTATTTAGCTTCTAATATGCAGCTAAGTATTTCATGCTTTCAATGCTTCTTTAGCTATTATCCCCCCACCCCGCTGTACCTCTCTTCTTCCTCCCTCCTCTTTTCTCCCTTCCTTTCCTTCTTTTCCCTTTCCTTTTCTCTACTCCTCTCCTCCCTCCCCTTCTTCCCCTGTCCTCGAAATGCAACCCAGGGTCTCAGGCATGCTAGACACGTATTATTTTCATTTTCTACTTGGTTACCTGAATGTATCACATAATGTGAGGACTGTTGCACTTCTTTCTTTGCAGAATTTTTGCTTTTCACTTCTTATTTTTGCCTCATTAAACTGTTTAGGGTGTCCATTTCAGTATTGAATGGAAGTCATGAGAAGGTACATACTTGTTTTGTTCCTCATTTTAGCTAGTTATTTTAGATGTCCTCAACGATTGAGGAAATAGTCTACTAGTTTGAGGTTTTCTTTTAAACCATGAATGAGTATTGAATGTTGTGAAATGTTTTTGTTTAAAAATTCTATTATGATGTTTTTCTTTTTTCTGTTATGTGGTGTATACATGTATTGATTTTTAAATATTGAATTAACCTTGAATTCCATGGAACAGCTGTACTTCATCATGATGTGTAGTTCACTTTTAAATGGATGAATGTTTGTACAGTATTTTGTTAAGGATCTTATACTAGATCTTATAATTTATGTATTACATACATTATTGGTTTTTAGTTTTTTCTTTATGTAATATAAAATTGGTTACAATGTATAACTTACTTACAAGATGTGATGGTGCATGCCTGTAATTCCAGGACCTGGGAGGCTGAGGCAGGAGGATTGCTGAGAGTTTGGGGACATACAGTGTATGACTTATAGTATCTGGGAGAATTTAATTTGACATTACTTCTTCCTTAATATTGGTAGAATTCACCAATATAGCATCTGGGCCTGATACTTCTTTGCAGAAAGGTATTTAGTTCAGTTCAGTGTTTTAATAATGGTAAATGTATTCGTGTTTACTATTTCTTCTTAAGAGTCAGTGTTGGTAGTTTGTATCTTTCAAGGATTCTGTCCAGGTTATCAAAGAAAGATTGTGCATGTGACTGAATTATGGGTCACAAGGTCTAGCTATGTATGGTCTATATCAAAATTCTTCGTGAAGAAATATTGAGACTGCTTATAAGAGACCAATTAAATGATTTCTGGAGCTGACTTGTTAGCTAGTAGAGATCTTCATAAGAGCAGAGATGTTTAACAGGATTTGCTAAAATGGAGTAAATGAATGTGAGTGCAGAAAATTTAGAAGTTACAGGTAACAGTAAATAGAAAAACTTTCTCTCTGAAATGTATCATATTTGGAATGAAGTGAAATGTTCAGTTTTAATTTTAGGTATTTATTGAACTAATGGATATTATCCAACAGGTAGAAATGTGGGCTATTATTTTGAAAGACAACTGGATCAGATAAGAAAACTTGAAAGTCGGACCTAAATTGATGATAGTAGATGAAATGGGAGTGGATGATACTGCCTTGAAATATTTGACAAAGGCTTAGAAAAATACCAGCGTTTCATAAAAGAGAAGAGTAAAGGAAGGAAGGGTAGTCAGATAAATGGCAGAATGAAACCAGATGAAGCCTTTTAATTTCAAAGTCACTCATTTCTGAACCTTCATGTGTAAGGTAAAAATAGTTAGATATCTGGGTGGAAAATTTGTATCTGGTATCATTTCTACTTCATTTATATTTAAGTGCCAAAATAATATGAGTTACCTGAATTACAAATGGTCATTCTAAATTGTTTTCTTTAGTTTTTATCTTTTTTACTATGTTAGTGGGTTTCCTCATTGAAGGAAGTTGATTTTATTTTTTCTTTAATTCCAAAGCAGTAAGTCTTAGCTTTCTTTAGCAATAGTCAAATAAAATAGAATTGCTAGGGTCCGAGATAACTTACTTCTTCTGATTTTTAGATTCAGATGTCTTTGTAGTCATGTTGTGATACGAGTGAGGAAAATGGAGAAGTGTAATATAAAAGGTGTTACCATGCACAGGAGAACAGAAAATTGGATGTAAAGTTAGAGGTCATGCCTGAAGTTGGATGAAAGTTTTAGATCTGACGCTGTATTTTTATATGTGGCATATTTTGATAAGGGTCTCTTGGGGTACCTCCCCCTACTTTTCAAACCCAAGTACATCTATGAATATACCACTGATATGTAACATTTTACATATAATGTATTATTGGTGTTTAATAAGAGCATCTTCAAGTTAGATTATAAAGACATTTTAAAAAATAGATACAAGTTCATTGTATCTTTAAGAAACATTCTTGTTTAGTTTCCTTTTATTATGCTTTAAGGTCAAATTTGACTTTGATGTTCTACAAAGAGACAGAGATTGATAATCGGGAAAGAGTAGTCCTTTAATGTGATTTATATCTATAGATTTTATGTCAGATATGAAAAGTTGCTGTTCAAATTTTACAGGAGGATCCATTAAAGAACACTTTAAACCATTTTACTATGTAGCTTACCTTGAGCTGTGGCTTTTAGAATTATGCCTTTTCAAGCAAACCTTAATAGCTTATCAAATGTTTAGAAAATATAATTTGATAAAGTTTTTCTACTACTAATAAAGGCATAATAGGCTATTTGATAGGCTCTTATTGGGAATTTATAGTACTGTTCAATATGAAGATATGTCAATGTGTCAGGGGTATACAGAAATAAATAATTTTCTCCATTTCACCAGTAATTTGAATTTCTTACTAGGTAAAGGTAGCAAAAGGTAGATTGTTGATACATTTGGGAATATTGAAAGGATAAACATTTGTCTTCCATTCTGTAGTATTCCTCTAAGTACATAATTGGGCTGGATATGAGGTAGTCTACTGAATGTTCTTCATTCATCCACAAGCCCCACAAAATACCACATATGAAGTTGTATGTTTTTCACAATGGAAAAATTCCCTAATCTTCCTTTAAAACTACTGTCTGTTCAGATATTTTTAAATTTTTTTCCTAAACTTTGCTGTCCTGTGGCTTATTTCACATAATCTTTTTAAAAGTATAGCAGATGCATTTACATTTAATTTGTTAAAATATAGTTCTTTATTTACTAATGGACTTAGTTTTGTTAACTCAGTGTTTCATTTCAATTCAAGTATTTTATTTTCAGTTCAGTTTTCAAGTTCTGTCTCAGATATTGTGCAAAGTCTTCTAGTGGGTAGATTCTTCAACTAATATAACCCATCATTTTGCAGATGAGGACATTCACCTAAAGAGGTAGATAAGGTAATTGCTCAAGACTGGCAGGAAACATTAACAAGATGGTACTGCAGTATGGAGTTTTGCTTTGCTTCCAACTTTATATTAATTCATATAAGCACATAATGATTTTGATGTGTGTGTATGCACATGTGTACACACACACACACACATCACTAATGTTTGGACACAGGGCTGCATCCTAGCCCTTTAAAATTTTTTTTATTGTGAGACAAGGTATTGCTGAGTTGCCAAGGCTGGGCTCAAAGTTGGCATTCTTCTGACTCAGCCTCCCAGAGAGACAGGATTACCGGTGTGTGCAACAATGCGGCTATCACATACTGATTTTCAGTGATTTTTTTTATCTTAATGCTTCATTCCATAATTTCTTTAATGTATTACTTTTTCTGCCTGTATTACGTGCTTGCGTCAAACTATTGCTTTTCTGATCCCTGAAACCAATTCATGTTTTATGCTTTGCCTTTGCTTTAACTGAGTTTGTTTTATTCTCATGAAAGAATGATTCACCTTAAACTGGGAGTGATGGTGCACACCTATAATCTCAGCACTTGAGAGGCAGAGGCAGGAAAATTTTTACAAATTCAAAGCCAGCCTGCATTACATAGTAAGCTTAGAGACAACCTGTACTACATAGTGAGACCTTGTCTCAAAAAACAAAACAAAACAAAACAAAACAAAACAAAACAAAATGAAACAAACAGACCTACCTTCTCATTCTTTCATTATTAAATTCAACCTTAGATTCCTATGATTTATGATTGCTCAGATTGAGAACTGTTTGATTTCTTATGTAGGTACATGTATCCCATATATTTTGAGTTGCTTTTGGTGTAAGGAATGGAAATCTCAGTTCATATGATCATGTAATCACCAAAAGTTTATTGAGACTAATGAAAAGTCTTAAAAGAAAGACTTGTAGAAAGTCTAAAGCAGTGTGATGAGCTTGTAGCCTGCTTGCCACAGACGGCTGTTTGTGTCATTGAAAACCCTAAAAAGTTTGCCATCACTGCTCTAAAGGCAAGATGCCCTTTAGGGTTTGATTGATCCTGAAGGTCATGATTTCATCTGGAATAAACCTATTTTTTCTCTAATTCTCTCAGTTCTGGTCTCTAGGTTTTGACTTTATCTTTAAGCAAACTTCCCTGATGGTACAGAAAGAACTTTCGACATTCCTGAAGTAAATACTTTACTGAAGAGAAGGAGAGGACTTTCCACCAAAATCTTGAACTTTCCACTTATTGCAGCAGTTATGTCAGGTGTTGTCCCTAAGTCAGTGGTCAGTTTTGATGTGATTATTACCCTGATGGATTTAGGATAATTAGGACCCTGTTATTGCTGGGTCTAAGTTGGGGGTTATATGTGGGATCAATCTTTTCAAACTGGTACTGCATACAGTAGTAGAAGCAGGCAACTACAGTATGTATCATATCCTTGAATGAGTAGTATTTATGCTGACACCAAATTTAGGTTATTCATTAGAGGTTTTGCGCGTGTGTGTGTGTGTGTGTGTGTGTGTATGAACTTAACATTTGGAAATTAAAGCCAGGAATCCAGTAGACCTGGGAAAGGATCAAGTTTACATCCATCTTGTATTTTCTTCTTTAAAGTAATATTTTCAATATAATACCATAAATATGACATCACAAATATCTGAATTCTTAAGTATTTTGGAAACTAATAATAGTGTTATATCTGATTACCATTGAGGAATCTGAGAAGCTTTTCTTTTGACAAAACTACTTATCAAACTTTAATGCATATATAGGGCATCTCAGGATCTTATTAAAATTCAGATACTGTTTTAGCAGGTTTGGAATGGACCCGAGATTTTGCACATTTGATCTTTGCAAGTGATTTCAGTACTATGGATCTATCTTGCATAGTTAGAATTAAAAAGACTAAGACGCCGTAGTGTCTAAAGCTGTTGTGGACTAGCTCTGTGTACTCTTATTAGCTATTTTAGTATATTTTTGGGGCCTTGGCAGTGGCATCATAACTTATCTCCCCACTTATCTTGTTCCATTATAATCCATTCTCGAAGTGATAGCCATAGCAATCATTTTAATGTGTACATTGGTCTATCATTCCACTAAAGCTTTTCACCGATATCCCCTTTCATGAGAATAAAATCTAAACTCAGCATAATTACATAGTACAATTGATGCCGTCCACTCTTAAGTCTCCAAACTAATTTCATACCTTTGTTTATGTAATTTACTATGACTTGGGTCCTTTATGATTTCACTTCATGCTATTTTGTAATGCTCGGTCCCTGTTTTATGACTGACTGCTCTAGGTCTCTTGTTAATTATTTATTTCTGAACGTATCATACGATTCACTTGAGAAAAGTACGTTCTTGAGGCTGTTGTATCAAGAAAGCAGACCACTAAATGTTAGCCAAATAATTGAGGGTTAGAAAAGTAACTTTAAAATTCGTGTTGGTTTTATCCATGTTGAAGATTATTTCATGATGTATTTTAAGCCTCTCTCATATTTTATAATGTTAATAAATGCTTCCTTCTTTCTATTCAAGTCTCTGTGTGCCCAGTATTCTGCAGACAAAAGAGAAGAGGAAAAGATGTGTGATCATTTGATAAGAGCTGCAAAATATCGAGACCATGTGACAGCAACTCAGCTAATCCAGAAAATTATCAACATTCTCACAGACAAGCATGGAGCCTGGGGAAATTCCACAGTGAGGTAAAGGTACCCCTGATTTTCTGTAGACGGTCTAGCTTCAGATAAATGTCTTTGAATCTGATCAATGGTGGATAAAGACCAGAGTAATTTGATTTTGTATTTCAGCATTTCCTATGAATTTAGAGCAAAAGAAAAGGAGAAAATTTATATAACTACAGTTACAGATCTTTCTCGATACTTCAGTTTTCTCATTTGCTTCATAAGAAAACTTACTCTTATTTATTTATTGGGAAGTGAAATGTGAAAGGTACCAGTTAATGAAACTTTTATTAGCTGCAATTATAGAATTTCTACAAATTCACCATTTTATTTTTAAAACTTTTTGCTATACTTTTGAATTTTTACCATATAAATTTGAAAACATAATGGGTTTTTATTGTCTTTGCAAATGGCAGGACTATGATGATAAAAATCATTAAATGCTGTCTTAAAATTTTATTCAGTATATTTATCTCCTTTTAAAACACACAGTCTAAGCATTCTACTCTTTGTTACCTTAAGGTCTAAGAAATTTACAAATTGTAAAATCTGTTCTCCGAGGATTGTTTTCTGCTACAAATCTTATTTTACTTTTTTACCTAACGTTAATGAAAAATGTTATAAATTCTACTAGAAAAAATTGTTTTCATTTCTGGATAACTTTTTCTAGAAGACAAAATAGAAGAAAACAATAAATTGGATAAGAGTAATTTGCTTACACTCATATTTAATCAACGTATGTCTTATAGACATCAAATTCTAATTTAGAAACTTTCCTGTAACAATAAATAATTTTTCATTTGTGAAAGATAAACTTTAAAAATTTTCAATTGAAAGCTACCTGTAACTGATTTTTTTTAGAACATGTATTCACTAGTATATAGGAACTAGTCTTCATTAATGTTCACTATAAAATATACTTACATATAATGGCGTACATTTTTAGGTGTGCAATTTTTGGTTTCCAGTGTTGCAAACCAAAACCAAGTCAAACCACCAGAGTAAAGATAGGAGCATGCCTATTTGTTTGTTTGTTTGTTTGTTTGTTTTAACCTTGTTCCAGCTCATCTCAGGTGTAAGAGCGGTCATAGAATGATGTGTGTTACTGGGTCAGTGATCTCTGGTGTCTTCTCTTAAGGCATCTGAGTTCCCATGAGTGTGTGTGCACGCATGCGTGAGTGTGTGTGTGTATGGTTGTCTTGGTTACTTTTCTCTCGTTGCTGGAGCAAAATAGCTGACACCCAAAATGAAGGAAGGAAAGGTTTATTTAGCTCAGTGTTTGTGGAGCTTTCAGTCTATAATCAGCTGGCTCCAAGGCAGGGTGACATGGCACAGGGGTAGCACTTGAAGGCAGCAGGCAGCAAAAGCAGCCAGAGCAAAAAAGGGGGAGAACAAGCCTCTTTTCCTCTCTTATGTTGTATGCAGACCACCTCCTGCCTTCCAGGGCGGATGTAGCTCTCACAAAATCTCTGTGCCCTCCTCTTGCACAGGCTGAGGATATTTATAAAGTAAGGATCCTGGCTCCCTGCTGAGTCTCTTAGTTAAACTTCTAAACTTTTGAAGCTGATGCAATGTATTAGTCATAACAGTGGAATTATTGAAGGGTTAGGGTATGTTAAAGTTACAAATTTGAAGTCACTTTGACACCAGTTACTGAATATAAATTAGGATAATACTTTGATGTATATTGCCTGGCACATACTGAGAAGTGAATTTCATCTGTCAGTGTCTTTAAAAAGTTGTTTTTTACCTAATGCTGATTTTATAATTTTAAAATAAAAAATCTTTAGGTAAGCTCAGAATTCTTTTTGGTGATAGCTAGAAATGATTAGTGTTTCTATAAAAGAGTTGTTCTAATGCATCAACTCTTTGTTATTCTGTACAGTCAGGAATAATTGATGTGGATTCTAAACTTTAATATTTCCAAATATCCAGAGAAATAAACATTTTTCAGTTTTCCTGCTAAGTGAGAATAGCTAACATATTGTTGGCTTTCTAAGGTGTACACTTTTAATTTAGAGAACTAGAAAGAATGTATCATTAAAAAGAAAATTAATATTAGTGAGTTGATTTTTTTTTTTCTCTAGAAATGTTATATAACTTAACATTGTGTTAAAAACACAATGGTGCCGTGTTGATATTTCTTTGTCATGATTGGTTCTGTGTCACATTCATCTGTTACTTGGACACCTGGTTGCTCTCTAATGCCTTTTATACAATTATCTTAAAAATATCCCTTTTCACTATTAATTCCTATTATAGTGAATTTGTAGATCTTGATGCTCCTTTTCAGGGAGCTATGTAAGCAAATGTAGTTGACCAAATGGGCGCTGGCTCACCGCTCTTTGACAGTGGTTAACTATTCTCTGATTTCCCTTGTATGAGGCTTGCATAATCAGCTTGTAAATTATGGACATGGTTGTAATAAATGGGGATAACACAGTGTACTTTGTTCTTTACTTAGCATAATTCAAAAAAAACATAAATGGCATTAGGGAGAAATGAGAGTCATACTGTAGCTATAATGCATTTAACTATCCTAAG
>RJWT010002595.1:7379-14879 GCA_004365215.1 Cuniculus paca | reverse complement strand
TATGAGTGTGAAAGTTCATTCAGCTTACTCAAAAATTAGGGAAGAGTATCTAAAATTTCACATTTTAACATCTGTATATAGTGCTGTATTTATAGTAGTTGCTGATACTGACAGTGTAAATATTAGCTGACACTTAATGGAGTAGTTCTGAGCTAAGCACTTTGCCAGGTATTTTATGAGTAATGTCACATTATCTAAAAAATAGACCATTGTGGTAGCTTTAATTCCCTGTTCTACACATGAAGAAATTATAGCTTCAAAAGTTAGTCATTAGACCAAGATCAAAGGGCTAGTACCAGAATTAACATTGTTAACTTTAAACCTAAGCATACTAATTCCACTGCTCATTCTCATAATAATCATGGAACTTCTTAATCTTAGTGGTTGATATTCGTTGATGAGTGCTTATAATCTGCCAGGGACTGGCTAAGACTATTGTAAATATTGCTTCATTGATTCCTCAAAACATTCTGCAAAATATATGCTATTAGTTCTGTTCTATAATAGAATAAAGGAGATGCAGAGATACTCATGGTCTTTGAAGTAAAAAGAATCAAAATAAAAAATAAAAAACCCAGTGTTTTTGCACCTTGTAGTTTGCTAGTTCAGCTGTGGTCAGCATGAAAGTCTATACCCATGTTTGACTGTTTGCTTCCTGAAAGACATGTGTGAGAATCACTCTTACATTCTTTTTATGGTTTTACTTGATTTAATTTCAAACTTATTTTTTATGTTAAAAAAATTAAAACTTCATAAAATTTTTTGTGATACTGGAGTTCAGACCCACAGGTCTTTTTAGTTTTTGATTTAGAGGCAGAGCTTTGTGGAGTTTCTCAGATGAGACTTGAACTTGTGGTTGTCATGCCTCAGTCTCCCTGAGTACTGGGATTACAGGCATGAACCACTGTGCTAGGCCCAAATAATTCCTTATGTAAATACTGTCCTTAGTTAGATCCCCACTCTTTAAATGGGGTGAAAAAGAATCTCATGTAGATGAACCCAACAGTTCATTGGTTTGTCAGTCACTGCTGTTGGAAACATCAAATGATAGGAAAGTTACTTTGCAGCCTGGTAAGGGGAGAGGTTCCAAGGACAGCTCGTTACAGTAAAATCAAAGTGGACCCTCACCTCCTAAATCATCATCTAGGACTGCTTTCAACACTCTGTCCTGCTTTTTAATACGTTTTGTCATCTAACATTATTTTATTTAAATGTGTAGTGAATTTTTAGTAAATGACACAGACCAATATTCACATATTACTTGTTTATGAAAGTGATCCTCTATTGGACCCCATCAAAACCTAACAACATAAACAACTGTAAATATTTATTGCATTCATGCTAAATTTCTGAGTATACTAATTGTATTGTGATTTTTAAATTTTAGTTTATTACTGCATATGTATAGCACACAATGTTTACATTCCTTTGAGAAGTTGGTATGTGTACAGAACACTTACTAATTCCTTTTTTCATCCTCTTTTCCTCCTCTCCCTTACCCTTCCACTTCCCCATGCTTTGATCCCTTTCCTTTTTTTTTTTTTTTTCTGGTACATGTTTGCAATACATAATATTTACATTTCCTTTGCAGGTTGGTACTTACACATAACACATCCAATTTCTTTTCTTTATCACTTATCCCATCCCTCCCCGCATCTCTTGTTCCCCTTTGAGAGGGATCTATCTCCTCACTTCCTGTTATCTTTTGTTTTGCTCTTTATTTTTACTCTGGGCTTCTCATATAAGAGAAGCAATGTGATATCAAAGCATGCATGTCTGATTTATCCCACTTAACATTTTCCTGCAATGAAGTGACCTTATCTTTCTTTATGGCAAAGTAATACTTCATGGTGTATAAATACCACATTTACTTTATCTGTTTATCTCCTCATGGGCATATGGACTGCTTCCAAGATTTAACTGTTATGAATTGTGCTATTATAAACGTTTGTATGCTCTGTAGTATGATGTCTTTTAACTGCTTTGGGAAGATATCTATAAAGGGAATAGCTGGGTTGAATGGAATTTATTGTTTTAGTTTTTCAAGGAATTTCCATACTGATTTCCATAATGATTGTACCAGTTTGCATTCCCACCAACAGGTAGAAGGATTCTTTTTTTTTTTTTCCCCTGCAGCATCTCCAGCATTTGTTGTTATTTGATTTCTTGATGATGACCATTCTTTCTGGGGTAACATGGAATCTCAGTGTTGTTTTAATTTGTATTTTTCTAATGGCCAAAGATGTTGAACATTTCTTTGTGTATTTATTGGTCATTTATGCTGCTTCTTCTGTGAAGCATCTATTCATTTCACTTGCCCAGTTTTAGATCGGACCTTTTATTTAGAGTGGCCTAATTTTTGTTTAGTTCTTTATGGATTCTAGATATGAGTCCTCTATCTGAGAAACGTCTGGCAAAATGTTTTCCCATTCTGTCAGTTGTCTTTTACTTTGTTGGTTGTTTCTTTTGCTGTGCAGAAGCTTTTTAATTCAGTATGATCTTGTTTGTTGATTCTCTGAACTATTTGGTGTCCAGCAGTTCAGAATGTTCTTGTCTATGCTTGTGACTTCAAGAATTTTGCCCATCTTGTCTTCCATTAGGTTGTTTTTTTAGTTTAACATTTAGATCTTCAATCTGTTTTGATTTTAGTTAAGTACATAACGGGTGTAGATTCAATTTTTTGCATGTGGATAGCCAGTTTTCCCAACATCATTTATACAAAGAGCTACCTTTCCTCCAGTGTGTGTTTCTGGGCCCTTCATCAAAAATCAAGTAGTTAGATGTTAAACAACTTAGAGTTGTTCCTGCATTCTCTGTTCTATTGCATTGATCCTCAAGTCTGTTTTTCTGCCATTACCATACTGTTTTCTTCAAAGTAGCTTTGTAATGTAACTTTAAGTCCAGAATTGTGATGCCTATCACTTTAGTTTTTCTTCCTAGGATTGCTTTTGCTATTTTTGGTCTCTTCTGTCTCCATATGCATTTTAGAATTATTTTCTCCAGTTCTATGAAGAATGTTGTTGAAATTCTGATTGGAATTTCTTAAGTCTGTGTATCAGTTTTGGTAGAATGGCCATTTTGATTTAACTTGGTTCTACCTATCCAGGAACAGTGACTATCTTTCCATTTTCAATTTCCTTTTTCTGTGGTTTTTGTTGTAGAAATATTTTATGTCCTTAGTTACATTAATTCCTAAGTATTTAATTTTTCTTTGTGCTATTGTGAATGGTGTTTTTCACTAATTTCTCAGTGGGTTCATTACTTGTCTACAGAACACTTGATTTGTGTGAGTTTATTTTATAACCTGTTACATTACTGAGTTTATTTGAGTCTAAGAGTCTTTTGGTGGATTTTTTGGAATCTTTTATGTGGAAGGTCATGTCACCTGCATATAATGATAATTTGACTTCTTTTCCTGTATATATTCCTTTTATTTGTTTTTCTTGCCTAATTGCTCTTGGTAATGTTTGAGTACAATACCATGTTGAACAGGAGTAGTGACAGAGAATGCCTTTGGTTTGTGCCTGATTTTAGAAGGAAAGTTTTCAGTTTTTCCCCAATATGATAGTGGCAGTAGGTTTGTCATAAATGTCTTTTATCAGATTAAGGTAAGGTCATTTTATACCTATTTTCTTGTGTTTTTATAATGAAAGAATGTTGGACTTTGTCAAAGACTTTTTCTGCATCTATTGAGATGATCATGTGATTTTTTTTCCTTGCATCTATTTATATGTTGTTTTACATTAATTGATTTGAGTATGTTGAACCATCCTTGCATCCCTGGAATGAAGCCTACTTGTTCATGATGTATGATCTTTTTGATTATTTGTTCCATTCTACCTAGTAATGTTTTGTTGAGAATTTTTGCATCTACAGTCACTAAAAACATAGTTCTGTAGTTTCCGCGCTCTCTCTCTCTGATTCTTGTCTGATTTTGGAATCAGGGTACTGGTAGCTTCCAGGAATGACTTTGGGAGCACTCCTTCCTTTTAAATTTCATTTAAAAGCTTGAGAAATACTACTGTTAGACCTTCCATGACTTTTTTGTAGATTTCAGCAGTGAATCCATCCAGACTTGGGTTTTTCACGGTGAGTTATTCATTACTAGTTAGATTTCATTGCCTGTTTTTTAGATTATTCAGAGTTTTAAAATCTTCTTGGTTCAATTTTGATAGTTCATATCTCTAGGAATTTATTCATTTCTTCTGATTGCTTCAATTTATTGGCATATAGGTTTGTGAAGTATTTGTTAATGTTTTTTATTATGGCAGCCATTGTGATTTCATTTCTGATGGCACTGATCTGGTTCTTTTTTCCCCCTTATTTTGGTTACATTGGCTAAAGGTTTGTCTATTTTGTTTAATCTTTCAAAGAATAAACTCTTAGATTTATTAATTTATTTTTTGGTCTCAATTTCATTGATTTCTGCTTTGGATCTTTATATTGTGCTTCCTTGTACTAGCTTTGGGTTTGGATTGTTCTTGTTTCTCTAAGACATTGAGGTGCATCATTAGGTTATTTGTTTGAGCTTGCTCTGTTTTTGTGATGCAGGAATTCACAGCTATAAGCTTCCCTCTGAGGACTATTTTCATTGTGTAGCATAATTCCTAGTGTGTTGTACTGGCATTATCACTTAGCTGTAGAAATTGTTATTTCTCCCTTGATATCTTCTGAAACTCATTGTTCAGTTAAGAGTGTGTTTTTAGTTTTCTTGCATTTGCATAATTTTCATGTTTTCTTTTGTCATTGATTTATAAATTCATTGCAGTATGGTCTGATGACATACATCCTAGTTCTTTTATATATACTTAAGGGCTGACTTATTGGCTAATATACAGTCTACTTTGGAGAAAGTTCCTTGTGCAGCTGAAATGAATGTTTATTCTGTTGTTATTGAGTGAAACACTATAGATATCTATTAAGTCCATTTGTTTGAAGTTTTTTTTTTTTTTTCCAATTAGGATATTTGTTGACTTTTGGACTAGTTGTTCTATTACTCTGTGCTAATAGGGTGTTGAGGTTCCTTGATATAGTCGTGTTTGTGTCTGTTTGATCCTTTTTGTCCAGTAGTACTTGTTTTATAAAGTTGAGTGAACCATTGTTTAGTTCATATATGTTAATAGTACTTCTTGTTGGATTGTCCTCTTAACCAATATGTGAAATGCTTTCTGTCCTGGGCACAGAAACATGTTAAACAACATTAGTTTAACAATAGAATGAAAACATTATAATAGACAAGGAAGACCTGTTGGGTTTATTTCCTTCTTTTGTTTTTTATTTTATTTTATTTTATTTTATTTTATTTTATTTTAAAGAGGATAAAACAGAGTAAAACCAATCAAAACAAACCAATGTAAGTGATACAGGACTTCAAAACTTTACAAAATCAATAGTTACCATAATGCCTTTTGATGCCTTCAAAATAGCTGTAGATAACTTTGGCCATAGTAAAAATCAAACAGAACAGAATAGAATAGAAACAATAAAAACAAGACAATGAATGCAATTAAGGACTTTAAAACAAGACAATAGTAAATCCAAAATTGCTACCATAATATATCTTGCTATCTTTGAAATAGCTGCTCCTGCCATTGGATTTAACATAATCAAACACAACAGAGTAAAACCCAACCCAACAAAACAATGGAAACGATATAAGACTTCAAAACAAGACTGTAAGGAATCAACAATGGCTACAACCCTCAGAAGGAGATACCCCCTAGATGCCACGCTGTACACCATTATCATCTGATCAGGTGATCAGACCATGGGCCCTAGACTGCAGTGTCAGTGAAACACCAAAGCACCACAGGCATCCAATTGCATTTCACCTTGATAGTGTCATCACAGCCTGAGTTTCTCTGGATCAGCCAGTTGCCTATTGGAAGTGGGGGAGGGGTTGGGGGGTGGTGTGTGTGGATTGGTAGTTTTTGGTTGCCAGCCCACGTGCCAGAAGGGGCTGGTGTCTGGCTGTTCCCAGTCTGGTGGCAGCCCATGCATGGTGCTGGTTCCTAGATTGGGCTTGCTTGCTGGTGTGTATTCTCTCTTCCCCCCAGTCCACGAGTGGCACTGACTCACGAGGAGAGGCTGGGGTCTCCATTTTGTTTTTTTTTCTGAGACAGGGTCTCATTATATAGTCCAGGCACTCTTTGAACTCTATGTAGAATTCAAGGCGATCATCCTGCTCAGCCTCCTGAGTACTGGGATTACAGATGTGCACCACCAAGTCTGGCTAAGGCCTGTTTATTTTTATGGAGGTATGATTGCTATACAGTCAATCGCACATATTCAAAGTATACAGTTTGGTAATATATCTATGAAACTGTGTGTGTGTTAAAACCATGTTGATACATTTATCCTTAAAGTCATCACCATAATCTAATGGTTTCCTTCTAACCTGTTGTGATTTCTCTTTCTGTTCTCCCATCCCCCAGGCAACTATTGATCTGTTGTTACTATTGATTAGCTTACATTTTCTCAAATTTTGTAAATGGATTATTCAGTTTAGACTGCATTTTTTTTTACTCTTTATTCTCAGCATAATTATTCTGAGATTCATCCATGCTATTGCAGATATGTTTAGTTCATTCCTTTTTGTTTCTGAGTGGTATTCTATTATGTAGATATATTATAAGTTGTTTATTCATTTGAGTTGGCGGCCACTTGGCTGTTTCCAATTTTGTGGAAATCTTTGAGTAGATACATGCTTTCTTTTGTCTTTAGTAAACAATCACAGTCCTTATGTGGTGGGTTTAAACATGTAATTTAAGAAACTATCGGACAGTGTTCCAAAGTAATGATGTCATATTATATTCCCAGCTACAGTGTACTAAAGCTTCAGTTCTTCTGCATCCTCACTGACATTTGCTATCAGTTTTTAATTTTAGTCTGATAGATGTATACTGATAGATGTATGCTGATATTTCATTGGGCTGTTAATGTTCATTTTCCTAAGAGCTAATGATTCTAAGCATATTTTCATGTGCTGTTAGCTGCTCATGTATCTCCATTGGTGAAATGTCTGTTCACATCTTTTGCCTATTTTTAAATTGGTCTTTTTATTATTGAATTTTGAAAGTTGTCTATATATTCAAGTTGCAGTTCTAATTTATGTTTTACAGATATTTTCTTTCTTTTTTTGTGTGTTTTGAGTTGCTTAAAAGTATCTTTTGTAGAAAAAACTTTCTTTTAAATTGTATTTTAAAGAGAAAAAAATAAAAATAACAATAAAACAGTTTCAAAACAGACTGGTAGCAGAGTAACAATAATTAATACATTGAGTATTGTTATCTTCATAGTAGTTATTCAGAGTAGAAGATCTAGGTTTGAAATACTGTCCAGACAATATTAGCACAAACCTTTCTTTTGAATGAACTAAGAGAAACTAGCTGTATAACTATCTTAACCATCTTGTGTATCTCTTTATATATATATTTTTTTCTCCTTTTCCCTCCCTTTCCCCTTTCTCCCATCACAGTTTTTTTTTTTGTTTGTTTGTTT